>JAAGKR010000936.1:2168-107424 GCA_011419295.1 Clarias macrocephalus
GAATTGAACCCTTAACCATTGAGGTGCAGGGCCACAGTGCCAACCACTACACCACCATCCTGGCAAAAAAGGTGTAGTCCATGTATTATCATGCATTCATCTTTTGAGCCTTAAACAAAAGAATTGCCTTTGCCCTTCCAATACTTATATGGACTATATGGTCAATATAATTATACAGGAAATTACACTCAAAAATCAGCTAATTAACCTGATGGACTGGAGGAGCTTTTAATGGAAATTACTATAGGTTAAATGGACCATGCTGCTATACTTATTTTGCACTCTGTTCTACTTTGCTTGCTTGTAGAATTGCTAGGAACAAACAACATGTATATGCTAACATAAGATAAAATCACAGGTGTTTGCATTTCCTTTTACTGTACTGTTCAATTTCCTAAATGATATTCACAATTTAATATTAATTTCAAGTCATGTCAAGTCACGTTATTGTTATTGAGACCATATACAGCTCAGTACACAGTAAACCGAAACAACATTGTTTCAGGATCAAGATGCTATGATGATATGTACACATTTTTCATCACTATCGTTATATACTGTACATTAATATGCTAACGAAACTAGCTAAGACACCTACTGTAATTAGCTAACTAGCTGAGACAGTAAATCACTACCATTTAACTCCCTAAGAACTAGACAAAAAGACAACATAAAGTGCATTTGTGCAAATGTGCAACAGTAAAAAACATGACACAATGTAGTACACTATGACAGTGTAGCGCTGACCAGAACACAGAGCGGAATTGAGGTACAGTACAGTCGTGCAAATTAATTACCCATAAGATAGTAAATGCAGTTCAAATGTTCAAATAGCAGCTGCAAATACTGTGTAAAAAAAAAAGAAAAGAAAAAACAGTTATAGGTGGGAGTGCGAAATTGCTAGATGGTGTTCATCTGAGGGAATGTGTGTGTTTGTGTGTTTATTAGTCCAGTCCCATTGTATTGAGTCTTGCGGTCCAAGATGGCACAATTCCCAAACCAGATAGTGATGCAGCTGCTCAGAATGCTCCTGATAGTCTCCCCATAGGAATAGCTGAGAATCGGTGGTGGAAGCTGGGCCGTTCTCAACCTTTTCAGGAAGAAGAGACTCTGCTGTGCTTTTTGGTTGAAAAAGATGATGAGGTGTTGAGGGACCAGGTGAGATTCTGTGCCAGGCGGGAATTTGGTGCCCTTGACAATCTCCACAGAGGAACCGTTGATTGTGAGCGGAGAGTGGTTGATCCATGTCCTCCAGTTTTAACAACCATCTCTTTTGTTTTATCAACATTCGGAAACAGGTTTTTGCCTTTACAGACAGGTTTTTGTCCGTTAGCCCCTGCACATCCTCTCCGTATGCTGAGTATTTGTAGTTGTGGGTTATGTGGGTCATCCATCATACCAATCCCTCTGTATAAGATATTGCCATAGAAACACAATCGTATTAGATAAGTGCATTAATATGAAATTATTATTCTGCAGTGTTACTGCTGGAATTATTAGCCAAAATTGCTGTTATACAAAAATAATGCACTGTTTCTGACTCATAAACTCAACCATGCAATAGTAATTTTTAGGGAAAGTCCATCTGGTTATTATGATAAGACATTAGCTTTTTTTTTGTCCTGTATATTACAAGATTTGTTTATATGAAATTCAACCCAAAATGAAATTTAAACAGCTTCCTGCTAAGTACAAATATAATCAGTCAGCCAAGGCGATACTGCGCTTGAATAGTTTGCCACTGACGCTTCAAGGCTAATCTAGCCAACAAGTTAAGAAGCCTCAGTCCACCAAATTAAAAGTGTGCAAACTGCAAACTTACAGTAAATTACACAGTCACCCTAAATAGTACTCGGAATGACAAAAAGCTTTCTGTACACTTAGTTTTAGCATTTTTATTATCTTGGTGATTCAGGAACTATAATAACTTCATTGTGTGGCAGTGAGCGAACATTTACATGAAAAAGTAAAATTAGAAATAAACTTTTTTGTTTACAGTTTTTGTAATACCTCCAATTCCTGCAGCAGAATCCGATATGAAGTTTACCTCAATGTTTTAAGGTGGATTTGAATGAAGAATTGCTTCAGATTATTATATTAGCCCAGACTGTGCATTAAATATGCAATACACATTCATTCATTTCTGCAATACACATTATTATTAGTTTTATGCTTTAAAATGGGGCTACACAGACAAAGATGATTTTTGTAGTACGTAGTACTTGCATATTGCACAGCACTAAGGTTGGAGCCTATGAAACTTTAAAAAGTAGTTTGTGGACAATATTTGGGCTAAGGAGAGAATTGTGAATTGGCTGAACTGTTCCATTAATTCACAAAGGCATCGCTTTAATGGAAAGTGAAGATGTTTACATGTTAGACATTAGTAATGCAGCACACATTTCATTTAAAGCAGCTGGACTGGAAGGCAGAATCTTACCCAGGCATAACGCTGAGGAATTTAAAAAATTGATAGACTTTCTGCCAATCCAACTGTGGCTCTGATGGTCCTGAAATTTCAATCTTCCAGTCAATTTTACAGAGTGTCAAATGCAGAAACTCTAAGCTATGACAACTGATTTATAGTGCATTATATATTCTGTACATGCTTTGCAGATGCTTACAGTAGACAAATATAACCTCAGGCAAACACCAACAGATGACATTTTCACAGTGCCATTATTCATTTAACAAAAATGAAGATATTTTTGAAGATATAACAAAAAAAAATATATATATATATATATACCATACTGATTCAAAAGTTTGTAGATCCACCTTTAGCAGAAATAATGTGAAGTAATCGTTTCCTCTATGACTTGATTAGTCTCTCATGGTTGTGGAGGAATATTGGCTCATACAACATTGCTTCAGTTCATTGAGGTTTTTTGGGCATTCGCATATGCACAGTCATGCCACCGCATTTAATTGGGTTGAGGTCTTTAACTAGGCTTATCAAAACCTTGATGCTGTTATTTTTCATTTATTTTGATGTAGTTTTACATTGGATCACTGTCCTGTTGCATGACTAAATTTTACCCAAGCTTTATGTACAGTATATATATAAGTTTTTCTTCAGACGGTACATCTCCACATGTCTTGTCCTACTGGAATGGTTGTTGAACCTGCTGGGCTTCCTCATACATATGACTGTAGAAGAACGACAACACGGATGGTGTGAAGGTTGTTAGAAAAAGCACTGATCCAACAAATTTTATTAAATGTTTCAAAATACTTTGACAAAACTTCTGGTCCTGCAAATTATGCCAGCACTACATAGTACTACTATTGTAAAAGTCCCAGCACCTATTAAAGTCATCCACCGGATCCATCCATCCATCAAAAAATACAACATTTGCATGTTTAAATTAGCATGTCTACACAACATGATCCAAAGCCATGGAAGTGACAGTAAGAACAGAATTAATGATAGCCAGCATCACTGTGATGTACTATGTTACTCATAGTACATCACAGCTGAAGCTGAAGCTCAGAGTTTCATGGCACAACAAGCAGTTAACAACAAAGGAAAATGAAGAGGACCACAATTATAAGTATTGAGATGTTTAGCAAGACATAACTGTAAACAGTGCTCCAAAAGATCCAGGATGTCACATCAGAACTCCATCAAACTGAAATCTGTCTCTTATTGAAAGATAGCGATGAAAAATGTGTGCAGGATATTTGTTCTTTTTCTGAAGAATTCATGTTTTTGCTGGAGCTCTATAATGGGGAGACAGTAAATGAACTGTGGTGCTGGAGATCTGTTTGAGGCCGAAACACCATCCATCAACACCTAAGTACTACATGGAGTGGATGGGACTCAGGGCTTCAGTAGTTCAGCCTGTGTAACCCTTAAGTCACATGACTCAATCATCTCCTAGCAACTACTGTAGTCTGCACTGTATGCAGAGGAAATGATTAGTACCTAATATTAAACTGCCTTTTGGTGTCTGTAATTTTGTTCTTCCGTTTTAATAAACTGCCTGATGACGAAAAAAAAAATAAAAAGTCACACACTCTAAAATTTCATTGAATCACTTTTAGCTTTGACACAATGTGGTGGCCAGTTTATGTGTGAAAATGGTTCCTCATACCCTGGTCATTCAGTACTTTCAGACTTGACTTTTTTATTGCCACATAACATTGCACAGGATACTGTAGACCAGACCAAAAGGAGCAACCCCAGATCATAACACTCCCTCCAGAGGATTGTACACTGGACACTATACTGTAGTATGCATGATGGGTATTTCACCTCCCTTCTTACCCTGATGCACCCATCACTCTGGTATGAGGTTCCTCTTAACTCATCAGGCCACGTGTCCTTTTTCCAATCTTTCTTCTCCTATGCAAATTGAAGCCTTTTTCTAATTAGTCTCGCTAGCAAATGGTTTATTATGGCCACACAGCAGTTTAGTTCCAATCCTCATCACATTGTGCGTGTACTGTATATGGAAATAGTGTTACTTTCACTATTAAACATAGCTATGGTTTTTAAATCTTGGGTTTTGACCATGCAGCTTTATTAAGTGTTCCGGTGATCTCCATTCATCATTTTTTATGACCACATTTCTTCTACAAAGTTGATGGTTTAGAATTATCCGTCCAGATTTGGATAATGTCCTGAATGTTTCTTAACCCAGTTCCAGCAATTTCAAATTTCCATAGTTGTTCTCTTCGCTTGATGCATCCCAATAATTTGACACTTCTGAAATGGCAATTTCTTTGGAGAGGCATATTAACAGCATTGACCTGGTTAATGGATGGATGGTTGTTAGTACACCAAGTGTTCTACTCTTTTCCAGGATTTTCAGAAATTGTTGTATTGGCTACGCCCAATGCTTGTGTAATAGTTCTGATCAATCATCCTTTTTTCAGCCTCTCACACTTACTTTTTTTCCCAAAGATAGCTCTTAGATTAGATTAGATTAGATTCAACTTTATTGTCATTGCACTTCGTTACAAGGCAACGAAATGCAGTTAGCATCTAACCAGAAGTGCAAGTTAGCAGTGCAGTATAAACATGTATACAGATCTATAAAACTATATAAATACAGGATAAAAATAAGTAAAAATGTAAAAAAAAAAAATATATATATATATATATATATATATATGGATAAATTAATGTGCAGAATAATTGTAAATCTACAGATATGTCTAAATATAAATATATGGAATAAAGACATACAGAAACTATATACAGGTGAAGGTACAGTGTTTACAGTACATTTACATGTGCAATAATATGAATATACATGAATATACATAAATATGAGTAATTTAACAGCTGGATGGAAAAATATCTATACACACTTATATACATATATGAATATACATATATTGGTATACAGTCTATGTGCAGACTATACAAATGAATGTACAGGGAATATTTACAGAGGTATTATACAGGAATGTTGGGTTATCAGTGATGGTGGTACCGTCCATGTAAGGGGCTTAGTGTTGAAGTTGTGTTCAATAAGGTAACCACTGTGGGGTAAAAAAAACTTTTCCTCATAGCTGTTTATGGTGGTTTATCCTTTTTCAGCAACAGATACAATCTGCACAGGCAGAACCCAAAGCTCAAAGCAAGACTTTAAAAAAAAAATTGTTTAAACAGCTTATCTAGCACGGCACACCGCAGCGCAGACCACCAGGGCAACAACAATTTGGTAAACATGGGTTACAATTTACATCATCAAATACAAATACATCATCTTTACAAAGGGCACCAATAATTCTGGAGCTCAATGATTATGAAAACATTATAATATTGCCACCTTGAGAGTTCCAATGTGGTCACTGTTTCAACCAGGCACTTTTTGGAACTGTGCAGCTCCCACATGCTGGACCTTCTCCACTGCATGAGAAGGAGATCACTGACCAGATAATGGAGGTTGTGTCTGACTTGGGTGTGTAATCTGTAGAGATAATTTCATGTGTGTAGTTTATACATATAGTTTATTATAGATACACTGCAAATACCCTAGTGCTAGTACAGCAGAATTTCCTGTATTTTTTTTTTCTTCTTGTTCTGCACTGAAAATCTATTGCATAATTATAACCGCAGGATTTCAGCACACATACCAGCCCACCCATAGTACAAGAGGACCATAATTTCAGCTTGCAGCACAAAGCATCATTATATACAGAGGATGAACATTATATACGTGTGATTATATCAGAGAAACTCTTACAAAGGCATGAACGTGTTCACATTATTTTACCAGAAGCTGACATTATATGTAAACATTTCCTTTTGTCACTGGTTTGCCTTTTCACAGATAATACATAAAACATGCAAAATGCTTCTGAGCATCCATTGAAGATGCAAGCTTGTCCATGAACACCAGGATTAAGACAGCATAACATAAGCACGTTCGATAATTCTTGCGGATTTAATCACAGTCACAATTGAGGACAGATCAATTGCAGTTGCTGTTATATTCAGTCTAATCTTTGTTTTCTGATGTCAGATTGCTGGAGCCATTTTTATATGGTTACCATTTTTTCCCCTGCACATCTTCTAGAACATAATGTTCACTTGCTGCCTAAGATATCCCAACTACTGCCAGGTACCATTATAATGAGATATTGTAACCATTGCTACTGTCCTGTGACAAGAGACAAATTGGGTCAGGGCAACTTCTGTAGATGTACTGTAGCTCAAACTGATGAAAAGGGTAATGCTGGTTCTGATACAAAGGTGTCAATTTTCTGGTCATCACTGAAAGGATCCATTCAGTATTAGATGGGTGGTCACAATGTTCTCCTCCATGTACTCCGGTTTCCTCCCCCAGTCCAAAGACATGGAGGGTGGGACTGATTGGCGTTCCCAAATTACCTGGCGTGTGTGAATGTTGACTGGAGGGTCTAAAAAATGGGAATATATACAATGGTCATCACTGATCTCTACGGTCCCTACTTGGACTTCAGAGGTTCCTAGATGGATGGATGGATGGATGGATGGATGGTCATGATGTTGACAGGCTGTGAAGTGCCTTCATATAGAATAAAATTTATGTAAAAACCTGATTTCAGGAATAGCCTAGAATAACTTAACAGAATCAGCCACTGGGCCTCAGAGTGGCGCAGTGGTAAAAGCGCTCGCCCTATCATCCGGAGATCACTATGTTCGAATCCGGGGTGGTGCTGTAACCTCTCGCAGCCGGAGGTCTAGAGAGAGCTGATTGTCCGAGCTGTCTCAGAGGGGAGGGATGAGAGGTACTTAGTGCTCCCGCATTAATCACGGCTCTACAGCCAGTCAGGGGCGTCTGTGAGCTCGCGCAGTGGAAGGAGCGGATAGCGCCGTCCTCCGAGTGTGTTACGCCGCCCCCAACGGTGCACGAGCGAGCAGTTCGAAAAGATGCGGTCGGCTGGCATCACGTGGTTTGGAGGAAACACGTGATAGTCTTCGGCCCTCCCGGCTGAGTGGTAGTAGTAGCCTTAATGTGGGAGCCCCCTAGTGACGGGGAGGAATTGGACACGACTAAATTAGGGAGAAAATCGGGGAAAAATCCAAAAAAAAAAAAAAAAAAAGAATCAGCCACTGGCTGAAAGGGTTGTATTGTCAGTTTTAGTGTTAGGGATGTACTGTACATTATTGATCATCTCGCTAAGCATTGTTGATTCCAGAGTCCTTTACTGATTATGTACAATTATACAGTATCTTATTTAAGTTCAAGCAACATTCAAGCAAATATATTCAAGTTGCTTCAGTATAGTGGTATCACATAGACCAATTAATAAAAAAAAAATTCCTTTACAGCATTCATAAGTCCTAGGTTTTCAAAAAAAAAAAAAAAAAAAGGACGTTTTGCTCACCTTGTAATACATTATACAGTAGTATGTGCACTTGTGAGTTCGCACTCAAAGTGGACACGGTGTGATTAAGGAGTCCCTCCAAATGACGGGCAATATATTCCTAAAGTGGGTGATAAACATAAAACTGTTGCATAGAATTTTGGCTTCACTGTGACATTCTTTCACACAAGATATTTTGTGTTGTATAATCATCAGCGGAAGCAATGAGTCATGGTTAATTCAGCACACAGTTCCTCACACAAGAGCACGACAGGCTTCTGGACCGCGTGCGCGATAGAGGTGCTGTAGAGCGAGCTACCCAGAGAACAGACTGGTTACCACAGTGATGAAAATGTCATTAGTATAGTTCTGGCCAACAGATCCTTCAGACCTTTTACTCCTCCACAGGGGCTGCTAGAAAATAACGTAGGCAGACTTTGGTTAACCTTTTCCCTACATTACCCACAGTGACGTTAGACTTTCTGATGAAAATGTCGCCCATTATCCTTTATCATTTATTATTATTTTTTCTCTCCTGTCGCCACATCAGACAAATACTAACTTCTCACCAAAGCATCAAGCACTGGAACGGTGGCTAATGAAATTAAATGAATCCTAAATAAACTCCATGGGGCTTCTAATGAGTTTCATGATACTCTCAAGGAATAAATGTGAACATGTGCCATAGCGTGAGGCTTTTGCATGTACTGTCCAGGGAACAGACTATAGAGTTATATACACAGGATGCAAATCTGAGTTAGATGTGCTACAGCAGCAGAAAGCCACGCCAAGTTCTACTTCTGATAGCCAAAAATGGTAGAAAGCAGAATAATGACATCATGAAGATGAACCCAAGCTACCTTTGAATGATGTAATGTTGTGGTCATTGTCATCCTCCGCACAGTAATTCGATTAAAATAAAACGTGGGAGTGTTTGGAAGTTGGGAAAATGACAAAAAGTAGAACGTGGATGTGCAGCTGAGAATCTCCAGCTGTCTTGCGATGATCAAGTCAACAGGACCAGAATCTGCAACAGTGGTTAAAAGCAAAATCTATGGCACAAAAACAAATGGATAAAAAAAGTCTGTCCTAGGAATATATGAGGGCTTCACAGAAAGTATTGCAAAATCAGTATAGTATAGTTTTATTATTATTATTATAAACTGATATAGGGCATACAAATGGCACATGTAGGTATCTACTGTATACAAAGGTACTACTCCAGATGTGGCCAGGGGAAACCACCCTTGAGGACAAATCATGTCTCCGACTACATGGTTTGACTTCAATGGTGGTTTCCCCTTCTTTTCAGTTTTTCATCTGCATTTGCATATTGCTCTTATGAGTGGTGTCATCACCATAAACATTCTGTAGCACAGTGGGACGATAAACTGCTTCAAAGGGGATTTTCAAAGAGGATTCGAGAGTTGGGTTTGACGATGGTGAAAATGTCGAGTGGTACTTGAAGAGGGACTCTAACATGTGCCATTTGAATAACCTGTCAGTTAGGAAAATAACATGCCCAATTTTGCATTACTTACAGCTCTAATAATAATAATAATAATAATAATTATTATTATTATATGCAAGGCGACAGTGCTAACCACTACATTACCATGCCGCCTCTATTATTATTATTTATCATAATAATAAGAATAGAGGCGGCATGGTAATGTAGTGGTTAGCACTGTCGCCTTGCACCTCCAGGGTCCTGGTTCGATTCCCGTCTCTGTGTGCATGGAGTTTGCATGTTCTCCCCGTGCTTGGTGGTTTCCTCCGGGTACTCGGGTTGTAGGTTAGGTTAATTGGCATTCCCAAATTGGCCGTAGTGTGTGAATGAGTGTGTGTATGTGTGTGCCCTGCGTTGGATTGGCACCCTGTCCAGGGTGTACCCCGCCTTGTGCCCTAAGTCTCCTGGGATAGGCTTCAGGCCACCCTCTGGCCATGAATACAGGATTATGAGTGTGATGAGTGAGTGAGTGAGTGAGTGAGTGAGTAATAAGAATAATAAGAAGAATAGTTTATACACAAAGTAGCTCAAAGTGCCTTAAAAACAACTGATACAGTATATGCTGTAGAATGCATAAGGATAACATTGCATAACTTAGCAGACGGAATACTAGTACAAACCTAAATGTACATTCTCAGATATATATATCCAAAGGGAGAAAATGCCATTCTCCCTTTATTTTAGTAGGCGCTGAAAAAAATTGAACTGGCATCACATGCCTTCATAACAAAGATGGTTTGTGATTAGGGTTGTCTGACAGCTCGTCAGCTGTTCATGATTAGGACTATAAAAAAGGGGTTGGCAGACGCAGAGTGTTTGCTCACTTTGCATCTATTACTGGTGCTTGTGTACTGAAGGATGTGTGGGTGTGAGAGGGAAGGCGGCAGCGATATGCATTTGCTATGAAGTGTGAAGTGTGAAGGAGAAAAAATGTTGTCTGACTGCTTTTGCTTTGATGATCATGTGCCCATGTATCAGCTACATAACTATTCTAGGGGAACATATGTAGTGTTCAAACGATCCAGCTCATCAGTGAATTTGGGAACATTTGCATGGAAGACATTGTTTAGACTTTGGCAAAGCTATATCTGTCAAATATTACTTACTAACTTTTGCTGTGGATATGCAATACTTTCAATGAAAAACTTTCTAGGAATTCAAACACTGCTAAACACTACGCAGCCCTGATTCAACACACCCAGGTTAATTCCACTAATTATGCAAACTATCCAAGGTTGAATTTTTATCATGATGATACTTGAAATGACAGAATTTCTGAAGTATAAAGTTCATGACCCTAAAAATAAAATGTCTCATTCATGAGACAGAAATCCCCTCCCCCCACCCCCACATTACACCATGATACTACAAACAACTGGATGTAGTCTGTCCCCTGAAGACCACAGATCATCAATGCTCAAATTTTTAAAACTATACCCAAAGGATTTAAATAAAAAAAAAGTGCCATGTATAAACGAAGGTTTCCAATCAGTAATGATGTAGAAACCTGAGATTATGGTCACTTGTTTAAATGAATGATGCTTGCCATACCCAGAGGACTGCGTTTCTGAGGTACAGTCTTATTTTTATTAAACAGGCTAAGGTTTTTTTCTTTGTCATAGATAACCAAGCTATGTATGGCCATTGTAACTATACAGCAATGGCCAGTTCTCTGATTATTGATGATAATACTGTACATGTTGCTCTTATTTGGATAGTATACTGTAGGTATGGTTCCACAAAGTGCAGACATGCTGTATGTACTTAATACAACCTGTGATATTTGACGTAACAAATTACAAACACTCCCTATAGGTGACACAGTGGTTAGTATTGTGGTGTCGAACCTCCAGTAAGTTTTAAGTCCCACCTCGGTCTGTGTACGTACATGGAGTTATCTTCTCCCTGTGCTTGGTGGGTAATTGGCGTTCCCAAAGTGTGTGTGTGTGTGTACTGGGTAAGTGGTATGGAAGATGAATGAAAACACCGTTTCCCACAGTGACTTTTCCTCATAGTCTATCCCAGTGACATACCGTCTAGTTTTGAATTATACCTAGACAATACTCCAGCAAAGTTCACGTGGGGTAGGCAACCAATTCAATCAAGCACAGTGGTAAAAACGAAGATTTTTACGAAAACTAAATTTTGATAAAGTGATTACACCTTATCACTTTCCTCACACATTCAATGTCAATCTTTGTCAGATACATTAGTGTATTAGGTGCAAGTCTAATAAATACATTTTAATCTGATACCTGTAATGAATATATCAACATTTGCACCTTTTCCATGGTATAAAGGAATCATGAAGAAAATGAGAGTAACCCAAGCTCAGGATACGAGGACTGGAACATTGACGGATGCAACTCATGTCTTTAGCACATTTTCTATAAAAATGTACTCCATAATTAGAAGATTGCATGTAATTGTGGAGCTTGAAAAGCACGATCAGATCAATAAAGCGGTATGCAACAGAGAATATGTTGTACAGCTACGGTACAACATATTTTTTATTTATTTAAAAAAATTTTGGTACCAAAGTGCATCACAGGGTAACAGCCTACATTCAACATTTGAGGTAATCTGGCTATCAGTGGCATAGATTTGAGGTGTCGATAAAAATCACACCATAGTTTTCTATTCAAGTAGAAAGGATATAAAAAAAATACTGTTCTCAGTGAAAAAAAAACACAAAGAAATGAAAACAAACTTCACATAGAAGGAATTTGAAGGAAAGAAGCAAGTCTCACAGGAGAGCACTACTTGCATACTTTGTGCCTCATTGTCCAGTTATTATATTACTTAACACAATGTCCATTACTTCAATGCTTTTTTTTTTTTTTTAATTAAAACAGGAATCAGAAGTTTGAATTATCCAGCTTGCACTGCAATGGTTTGGCATTCCCTCCATTAAGTAACCACTGAGAGCGTAGCCAGCATTCAGCTGCCATCACCTGTTAAAGCATGGTGCTGTGCACGTGTAAACAGAGTTCATGTGGTAGGACATGCTCGGCATCTTCATCGTAGTATCCACTGGTACAGAGATAGTCTGTGACTGTTCTTGTCCATGTGATGGGCCACTAGACGTTTGCAATGAACCACTGTGGCACAGGTACGCGTTTGAGGTGTGGCCCGAGACCAGCAGAGGTTGGCAGCTCTGCTGGGTGTATTGCAAGGCTGGCCTTTGGACATACTGGGCTACTGTGGTACTCTGGCTTTGAGCTGGATAGGTGGCCTGCTGTGGACCAGGCTGCTGTAGCTGGCCTTTTTGCTTGTTGGCTTCCTTCACATCACTATCATGGGCACTATGAAGAAAAATAAGGCACAAGTATTGTGTGAAATGTTATTGCAGTGGCACTAGATATGGCTAGGATATTGCTGAATATAATATAGACTTTTATAGTTATATCTTGTATGAAAAAGAAAATACAGCAAACTAAAAAGTGCATAGATAGAGCAGTCACTCACAGAAGCAGTCTCTCCACACAGGGTAGCAGCTGTTCCCAAGCGTAGGCAGACAGGCGCTGCAGACGAGGCGGCCAGGTCGGAGCCAAACGCAGGATTACCCGAGATGAAGCCACACAGGCAGCAGCTACCAACGATGGTGTAAATCGCAGAAATGCATGGTCTAGGAATAGAAAAGCATTTTTTTCCCCCAAGAATATTTTTATTTATAACTTGTATTTTTAGCCATTTATTTTCAGTAAACAAGGATATTTCCCTTCTAAACCAGCCATGAAAGGAAGTGAAATTAAGTGAATCAACTTTACCTTGCAAAGAGACTTCCAGAAAGTAATCTGCGTATTTGTTCATATACAACATTGTCTTTTCTAAGCATGCCATTGGCCAGCCATCATGTTGATCTGTTTCACTGACAGAAATCGACAGGTAATACTCGATGAAGTGGGCAGCTGTGGGTAAATAAAGGTTCCAGTGGAAGTTCTCTAGAAGCAGCAGCTCCATGTGCAACAGGCCCTGTTTGGTCAACACCAGGTTCATGGAGCTCATACAAGCAAGGCTGTTGAGAGTTTCTAGCTTCGGCACTCTGTCCTCTCTCTCTTCAAATTTACCTGGGGCAAAAAGGGTTTCAAAGTTCAACTTGCATACATGCATTTGCCATTTTATCAGGTGTACCTACTGTAGCATGTAGTTGCATTTTGTACTTGATGACTTAACATCTGTAGACTAGATGTTGCTATGCACAGTTTTTCACCTGCCCTCTACACAGTATATGCACGCCCCGAAATACTCACTCACTCATCATCTATACCGCTTTATCCTGTATACAGAGTTTGGGGGTGGGTGATTGAAGGCTGGAGCCTATCCCAGGAGACTTCGGGCATAAGGCATCCAATGCAGGTCACACACATTCACACACTATGGGCAAGCTGGGAAGGCCAATTAGCCTAATCTGCATGTCTTTGGAGTAAACCGGAGTACCTGGAGGAAACCCACCAAGCACAGGGAGAACATGCAAACTCCATGCACACAGACCCGAGCCAGGAATCATTCCTGGAACCTGGAGGTGCAAGGCGACAACGCTGACCACCAAGCCACCATGCCGCCCACCCCCGAAATACATGAAAGCAAAAAAACAAGCGACTTACTGGCCAAAAGGAGGCAGGAAAGAGCCACCATGTGGAGCTGCTGCACAGAGATGTCATATCGGTCCATGAAGAGGTCGAGCAGGTAGACGGCCAGGTGTCTAGCTGCTGGACATAGCCTGAACCGGTTGCTCACTATGGCTATGAGGTCTGCAAAGTAGCGCCTAAGGTTCAGTTGCGGGGACTGACCTTTGTAAACAGGCAACCTCAGCTCCTTCAAACACAGACATGAACGTTCATGGTTAATATCAACAACAGTAGTGTTAGAAAGGAAGAAAAAGTTGGAATAAACCAGGACCTTGTAGCGTAGAGCATGGTAAATATCTCCAGCAAGCTGGCCTTTCCACCACTGGCCCTCCAGCTCCATTGGGTGAAACGTGTCAGGATGCTTTAGGAGAGGAGAGATCGGAGTTAACGATGCAGTCTATGCAGGATGAAATTACTTTCTGCAGGAAAAGGGAGCTTGTAATCAAACACTCCACTTCAGTTCAGTTCAGTTCAGTGCAAACTACTGCAAACGTGCAACTACCAACTCCTCTAATTGCAAGGGTCACTCCCATCTCAACATCCACTCTGTGCTCAGGAGTAATGAGGAAAAAGATCTCGCGTGCGTGTGTGGTGGTGTGAGAGAGAGGAGAGAGAGAGAGAGAGACATGCTGATTATCAGCCATTGGCTCAGTCTGTGGCCAATAGTTCTCTCAATCAAGAGCTGCTAATTTAGACGCATTTAACAAGTGATACTCCTAAACTCAACTCAACTCCAGAATGGAAAGTTCTGGCACTGCTTGGTCAGTTCTAAAAATAACCGACTAACAAAAGCGAGGAAACAAAAACACACAAGGTATTTCGACATAAAAAGTGTCAACTTTTTATTTTATTTCTTTTTTTTTTTTTTATTATGTATCCAAATTGGCATGGTTTTAACAAAGCATTCCTCCAAACGTGTTTAAATCATTGCGCCAAGTGTGAGCCCTGTGTAGTACCCAGAGACTTACCCCTTAGACAATGAAACCGACATAAACGAAATAAACAAAATATCGAATTACTCCGCGCACACTTTAAATAATTAAAGACCACCGATGACGGTGTTTATGTTTGCGATGAAACATCTGCGTTGCAAGCAACCCACGGCGAAGTAACGTCTACCAACTTCAGCCAATTGGATTCCTCCTTACAGCTCCCCAACGTCAGGGAGCAGCCAATCAGGGGCGGGCTTACACTGACGTCACGGCGTCAACCTTGCAATCTGTGGTCTATCCAACATAAACACTGCATCGATTTAAGAACGTTTTAAAAGTGTTACCTTGGAGAGATATATATACTTTAACCATACATTACTTTTATGGTTTCTGTAAATGACATGAAGAGTTTTCACCTGTTTTTCCAATGTGTATTGCAACACTGTATTCTGGACAGATATACAGACTTTTTAAAGAAGGAAAATACATACAAAATTGAAATACATATTTGAGGTAATGTTGTATGGTAGGCAATGGAATCGAATGATGAAGAATATTTACTATATAATTCCACTGCTGATCATTTTAGGCAAATTACACGTCCCCGACTAGCGCCAAACCCTGCTTTCATTGTTTTCTCGTTGAGCTCGAACAGTATGGCACCTTGATCAAAGAAGTGTAGAACAAAAAAATTAAGGAGACCTTAATTATTTTGAATGAACTTAATTTCATTTGAAACAGAAAAAAAAACTTATTAAATGGAATTGAACCTCCCCTGGCTTGTACAAAGTATAATACTCTGTTCTGTGTTTGTAGGAGGGGGTATCAAAAAGTTTTGCGAGTTTCAAAGTTTCACGTGCCAAAGATCCAGTAGCGTTCGCCCTACGTCCTCCCTCAGCCACCTTAAACCTGGCAGCAGAATACACTATTGACGGTCTGGCCCCTGGGGATGAGTTTTAGATGCACAATGCCATGAATGTCATAAAAGATGATTAGCATGAACTTTGTCTGCGAACCTGTCTCGCCTTTTTCGGTCATTGACATAATGGGCTCTTACACTGTGAATACTGTCACTTTGTCTCGGGGTCGAACCCATACACCCAAGTTTCGTCACGGACCATGATCCTGGACATGAACGGCGGGTCATCAATGACACACTGACAATTGCAGCAATGCTGTGGATTGTTCTCCAGTGATCATCATGCACAAGTTCCTGAATGGGTCCAACATTTTCGGAGGTTGAGCTCGTTGAAGGTCTTCCTGAGCTCATGTCAGCCTCCAGTGATGATGTTCTGCTTTTGAAGAGCATGTGCCAAAACATCTCAAACGATGCGTTGCCTCATCACCATAAACTTGCCGAATTATGTCAAGTGTCTCTGTGGCAGATTCGTCCAGTTTCACGCATAATTTCACATTTGCTCTTTGTTCTAATTTGCTGTCCATTATGAAATTGCAGACGCAGTAATGCACATGGTCAGAATAGCACCAGTTTCACACCTCCCGATGTGCACAGGATGATATCTTTTGGCAAACTGACTAATGAAGGTTGGTGCTTCCTGTGACTGTGCACACAGCCTGCCGTGTTACAAAACTTTTTAATACCACTTTGTACGTATTCAGTTATAAGTGATATTGTACCTCTTCACTGTAAATAAAGTAATAAAAAAACTTTTAAACTAATGAACCTGTTGAATTACAACAAAAAAAAAGTACAATCTTACAATATAGAAAATTAAAAAGTGTACTCGCTGAGGGCCTTCACAACTCTATGCTGTAGAGACCACATGTTAACCTGAAACTTGAGTTGTGGTAGAAAGAAGGCAGAAACACAACTCAACACAATAGAAATGTAAATCAGTGGGTATTTTCTAGCTTCCGTTGACGTCAGTGACTATTTTCAGTGAGTCATACTGTATGAATTGGCTTAGTTTACTATTATTATTCATAGACTATTCATAGGCGATTGAATTCTAGGTGATAAATAGGCTTCCATAGGATAAAGAGTTTAAATAAAAAAAATTATCAAGTTACAAGAACTATGTTAAATATTTGTGACTCCCTTTTATCTGAAACTGTTGAAGTATTTGCTCTTTGGCCTAAACAACACATTCCAACACGGTGCTGTTGAATTCCTGAATGAAATTGATTAGTTTTCTTTAACAGCAATTCAAACATTTAGACCACAAGGTTACATTAGTGTGATTGTACTGATATCTTATTGTTTCTATAGCAACTGCTCATTCATAGAGATTTTTATTCCAAGCCTAATAATAAAATTAAAAAAAGATTGTTATTTAACTAATAATTTTTCTCTAAGGAGAGATTTATTTGACATACGGGAAAGTAGGTGCCAATATAATTTGTTTGTAACAGTAAGTTTTCTAGACAGCAAGTTTCTATAATGGCAGTGTGGCTCAGGTATTTGAAGTTGCTGATCACAGGGACATGGGTTCGAGCCATGTCACTGATGGGTTGCCTCTTTTTGACCCTTGGGAAACCTCCTTAACCTGATGCCTATATAAACATCACAAGGGGATGCAGGACCCACTGACGTAAAACTGGAGTTTTAAAAGTCAAAATGGCTTCTGCTGTATAAAGAATCCTGGTATCAGTTAAATATGACAGTCAGATAAGACCTACAGTATAAACAAATGCAGAACTATTTTGTACCTGTGATATTAGTGGTGTAAATGCATGTTCTGATGTCCAACTTCAATTATTGTCTGGGCCATCATTAAAATGATTCTAGGTGTAGACAAATATTGCAACTGTAACAAATATTGCAAATTAGTGGTATTTTATCTGAGCAACTTAAAACTGATAGCTATAAGCAGTAAAAAGCAAAATTATCGTCCATGACAAGCCCCTTTGCTCAGGTTTTACTTTCAATCAGTAAAATATTTTTGCAATCAGAGTTAAAATTCTCCATAGTAGATGCTTTTATCACATTTGATTTGTAATGGCTTAGTCTTTAAATGGATAAGCCTATAAATGTAAATATAGTGCACTTCTTAAAAATATCCCTTGCTTCATGTACCTTCAGAGTCAGCATCATGTTAGTGCCAATAAGTGAGTAATTCAACATCTCTGGCAAGAGCAGTTTGCAAGTTGTGTAAGTGACTGTAGAACTACAGTTATATAAATTTACATTTAGGCATTTAGCAGGTGCTCTTATTCAGAGTGGATTACAAAAATGCCTCGAAGTTCCTGTCATTGGATAGATCCTTACACTAGATTACTAGGGTACTATAGCATTCTAATTGTCTCCTTTCAAATGCTGGGGCAGTGAATCTTACCCTTCCTTAACTGAATCTTAAGTGGTAGATATATGCCACAATGTTGGCAGGAACCAACCTACCATTTGTAGTAAATGTGCACAGTAATTCCCAGGCCACCCCCACAGACATTCTTGTAGAGAATAAAATTTAGAATAGAAATAAAAATGTAGGTGTCCAGAAGGCCAATAGGTCATACACCAACTATACTCCATAGATAACATACACCAACAACTGTTTAGATAAGGAAGCCTCATAACTGAGGAACAGAAGGTAATCTTGGATTACAATATTGAGTAATTGGTTCAATTCCAATGCCCATTTTTGCATGTTAGCATTTTTTAGGAAAAGCAAGAGAAAACCCAAATATTAAAGGCACATTTCCAGCTTTAGGATATTAGCCGCTATTTTGATAGATTCATATTGCGTATAAGTGCTTGATGTATATGAGACAAGAAAAAAATTTATTTCTATTTTATTGAAGGTAAGTGAGAAAAATATTTTGTGAAATCTATATTTTTACAACAGTAAAACATATATTAGTTTTAGCCGTTATACACAGTTGAAGACCTTCATGATCACAACAAATACCAGACAGGGGAAAGTGTCATTGTCATTGACTTTGTGCATGGTTTTTAGTGCTAGATAGGCTGGTTTAACATTTCCACATACAACACAACATAGTGCAAAAAACTCCCAATGAGCAGTAGTTATGCAGACCGATGAGCACTGTTGATTACAGAGGTTAAAGAAGAATGGCCAAAGCCACTTTTGAGATAACATAAAAGGCTATGTGGGAACTGAAAAAACACTATTTACCATGTGAGCAAGAATGCATTATAGGAAACACAGTCAGAAGTTTAAATACATTGAACAAAAATGTCATGGCAATATTGGACTTGCAATTAATTTTTGAATGGGTCTCAAAAATTTGTATCACAAGTTTTTATTGCGTTTTCTCAAATCAATAGAGGATCAAAATCATACATAAGCGCACCTAATCCTTAGGTGATAGCAATTGGGTAGCAAATTTCACCGTTAGCAGATACATTTGATAGCCATCATCAAGCACCTTCCAGAATTCTCAGTGAGTTTTTTCGACCACACTTCTTGGCACAATTGATTCATTTTTTTTTTGTTGCTTTCCTGGCACATATCTGAATTTTAACATGGCCCACAAAATATTTTAAGCTCCAAAAGCTTAAAGTTAGCCTGCTTTAATCATTCCACAACAAGATTTGACGTGTTTGAGGTCATCGTTCTGCTGGAATGCTGAAAAGTTATGCTGAAGAATTCGGAGGTAGTCCACTTCCTTCAGTATACAATCAAGTTTGTGCAGTGAATCATTTTCACTGGAAGCAAAAGGCGAAGTGGCTACACCTCCTAATTGGTGGTTACACCTTGTATAATAGTTTGAACTGAGTAGAAATGGCTCCTAGAGGCATTATAAAACTACCACCCTCTTCCTCTTATCTGCACTAAGCTCTTTGGACAATCCTATTCTACTGTGTGTTGGTCACTCCAATGAGTGCGGTTAAGCAAAACTTTTTTATGTTGGCACAGAGAAACCGGCTGTAGTCAATTATCAGTACAGTGGTGGCTCAGAGGGCTAAGGCATTGAGTTACTGATCGGAAGATCGGCGGTTTGATTCCCAGCTCAGCCATTGTTGGGCCCTTACTGCTCCAGGGGCGCTGTACCATGGCTGATTCTGCGCTCTGTCCCCAGTTACGCTGGAATATGCGAAGAAGGAATTTCACTGTGCTTTAATGTATCTATGACAAAATAAAGACTTTACTTTATCACTTTTTTTCTCAAATTAAGAGACGTTTCGTGACTTTTAGCACAGCTAAATTAAATGTACATATAATTTTGAAAGATATATGTTGTAGAATTATTCTGCCATTTAAACATTGTAAACGTGTTGTAAAATACATGTTGTTAATGAATGTATGTAGATCTCCAATCGCAACTGTACATTGAACCTTGGAGCAACAGCAGAAGACTACATCAGGCCAACTGAAGAAGAACTTGAAACTACAATGGGCACAAACTCACTGAAACCATTTTTGGTTTCTGAGCCTTCCTGACATCTGAGGTTTGATGTGAATATGACACTCTTGATCTGTATCTGAGTGATCTTTATATACTGTCCTTTCTATATTTTATCTCTACCACATACTCTACTGTAGAATTACATGAATGAACAGGTATTCCTAATAAACTGTCAGATAAGGGTGCATTGAGATCTGCATAAACATTTCAACAAGTAACACAGTGTTATATAAAATTTAGGATGATTTAAGTTGTAAGACAACTTAAGAATTGTATATACATAACATATTGTATAATATCAAAAAGGAGAGTAGGGGAACAGCTTGTTGTGCAGGAAATTCAGGACAGTGCCATATGGCGTGTGTATGACGGTATGCAACTATTAGTTGTAATAATTTTTTATGCCCAATTTTTTATGGTTTTAATTCTAAAAAAAACAAACACCAATGACAGACTTAAAAGATTGGCATAAAACTACAAAATAAATCATGACATTTCTAAACAAATAAAGAGAGACATCTGACATACCTTTTGCATTTGTCCAGTCCTCTTCATCTAGTTTCCTTGCATGCAGAAACAATTTTAAATTGTCAAATGTAATTAACTAAAACTCTGTATAACCATTTAAAAACAGTATAACAGTAAGACCAGTGACATGGTTTGGGGTGACTCGTATTTATTTCATATTATAAACTATACTCAATTATTGTTTTATAATTTTAATATTTCACTTACACTATGTGGACAAAAGTATTTTGCCAAACCTGCAATGACATTGTATCCAAATGCATGTACGAGTTATGGAGTTATGAAGCACATGGAGTTATAGAATATATAATGTCTTCCTGGAAGGCTCTCCATGAGATTTTCTGTGGGAATTTGTGTCCATTCATTCTGTAGAGCATTTATGAGGTCAGCCACTGATGTTGGGCGGGAAGGCCTGGCTCACAATCTCCATTCCAGTTCATCCCAAGGGTGCTTGATGGGGTTGAGGTCAGGGCTCTGTGTGAGGCAGTCAAGTTCTTCCACACCGAACTGCTCAAACCATGTCTTTATAGTCATGCTTTGTGGACTAGGGCACAGTCATGTCGAAATAGAAAAGGGCCTTCCCCAAACTGTTGCCGCAAAGTTGGAAGTATACAGTAGCATTGTCAGAGATGACTTGGTATGCTGAAGCAATGAGACTGAAGGACACTGGGGATAAGGGGCCTGATTGAAACACCTGAATTCAATAATTAACACGTTTGTCCATATGGTGTATTTTATAAGATCTAAATGTTATTGTGAAACTATGTATTTCATGGAAAAAATATCGTTCCACTACCATAGTGTATGATCATAGTGACAAGACATTTCCTTCAACTTAAAAAAAAAAATGCTACAATTAAATATTGAACATCAAAGAGGGATTTTTGATTGAAAGTACACTTACTATATTTTCTGGCCAAATACTTTTGTCCATATGGTGTATTTTAGTTAGTAAGTTATTGATGTTATTGTAAAAAAAAAAATTACAGTATATGGTCACACTTCTATAATGTATGATTATAGTGACAGATATTAGCTGTAAAAATTGCTCCAATTAAATATTGAACATCAACTTAAGAAAATGTATTTCATGATTGAAAGTATTCATACTATATTTTTTTATAAGATAAAAGAGAGATTGATGATATTGTGAATCAGATGTATTTCATGAAAAAAAAATATCTTTAGATGAAAAGTACAGTATATGGTCCCACTTCCATAGTGTATAATTATAGTGACAAGACATTTTCTTGAACTTGGCCTTTAAATGATACAATTAAATATTGAACATCAAAGCAAGAAAATGTATATCATGCTTGAAAGCATGCATACTATATTTCCTGAACATATACAAGTAAACTGTCTGTTATGCTAATTGACATAATTTTGGCACCAGCAGATCTAAGTTGCAGCACTTTCCACCATGTCTGTAGAACGAGCCTGTTCCTCTGATCTTTTCTCCTTTGATGCCTGTAGGCGGCCTGTTCTGTCGCTGTAGTATTCGGGTGACGTCCACCGAGTTAATATGACTGTTATAAACTGTTATAGAATCGTCGAAGAGGAAGCACATGTCAGGGCTAGCAACTTGAGGCTGGTTATTTTATATTGCACGGCTGCGTACAAATATACAAACTGCATGTGCAACACAGAAACACACACACACACACACACACACCACAAATAAAAAATACACAAATAAAAGGACACTTGTTTTGCTGGGAAGTGGCACACGCCGGTAATCGGTGTTGATCAGCTTGGCTGGGGTTGTGTGTGAATTCGCGCAGTGTGTGTGTGTGTGTGTGTGTGTATGATGAGAGAGAGAGAGCGAGAGAGAGGTGAGTGTCATGGCCGCCGCCCGGCTTACAATATGAGGACGCGAGGCACCACGTAAGTCCGCCTGAGGCTGAAGTTTATCCCGCGCTACTTTGTGTGTTTGAACAAAATTAACAGCTGACTCATATATCTATGGAGTTGTAGTGGAAATTAGGTCGAATGAGTTTGTGTGTGTGTGTGTGTGTGTGTGTGTGAGTGAGTGAGAGGGAGGGAAGCAGAGTAACACTGACTGAGTAGCTAAACTCCGAGCCGTTTGCGTGTCTGCTAATTTCCACCCAGGACCTCAAACAACAGGTATTAACCGCGTACGGAGTTTAAAGTCAAACCGACGTTTGTAAAAGTTTCTGTTTTTCACAGGCTTAACAACAACATTGACGGGGAATTTCTCCAATTTCTCTCTCGTCCGCTACAGGTGGAAACAAAGCTCTGTTGTTGGTAACAACTCTAGCTGTAGGAACTAACTTTAAGTCATGTTAATAAACACAGCTCGGTTTTTAAAAATGTTTTTGGGCTCTGCTAGATGATACATCGGTATAAACTGATAAGAAAACGTGTTTGCTGTGCGTGTGTGTTGTTCAGTTTAATAGCTGGCAGATATCTGAACACAGCGAGATACAGGTGCATCTTTCATTTTCTGCTAATCTCACAGAGCTGCACTGTATCGTGCCAAACTAAATACAATCACATTGTAACTTCCACTTGTAACCTTCGTAAAGTCATAGTTAAACAGATTAACTTCTGCTTTGTAATTAAGATGTTGTACCCCATTGGTTTAACTCTCTAATCCAGAGGAGCTCCAAATGGGTTCATGATAATAAAAAAACAAAACAAAACAAAACACAATTCACTCTAATTATTATTATCATTATTATTAGGCAGCACAGTGGCGTAGCGGTTGGCACCTCCGGGGTCTGGGTTCGATACCCGGCGCATGGGGTTTGCATGTTTTTCCCGTGCTTGGTGGGTTTTCCTCCATGTACTTCAGTTTCCTCCCACAGTCCAAAGACATGCAGGTGTTCCCAAAATTTCCCGTATTGTGTAAATATTTCTGTGTGTGTCTATGTGTGTGTGTGTGTGTCCTGTGAAGGATTGGCACCCATCCAGGGTGTACCCCGCCTCGTGGGATAGGCACCACGCCCCCTGTGACCCTGTATACAGGATAAAGTATAGTTATTTTTCTGCCTGACTGGCACGTTAAATGTGTTTAGTCCAAACCTCCACAAAGCTCAGGGTTTATAAACAAGAGCAATTTGGACCCAAGGTGTAGAAATTTTAAAGCATACAAAAACCTTAATAGACACATTGTTGCATTGCATCGTTGCTTTGCACCACCAGGGTCCAAGTTCGATTCCCACCTCGAGGCCTGTGTGCATGGACTTTGCATGCTCTGCCAGTGCTTGGTGGGTTTCCTACGGGTACTTTGCTTTCCTCCCATAGTCCAAAGACATGCAGATTAGGCTAATTGGCGCTCCCAAATTACCCCGTAGTGTGTGAATGTTGACCGGAAGTCCCACCATGGTCGTAAAATGGGAATAAATACAATGGTCACCATTGGCCTCCATGGTCAACAGTTGGATTACAGAGGTTTTTAGATGGATGGAATGTTGTTGTACACATTTAAATAACATTCATGAAATACAGAAAGGTTGTACTATGATGAGCTATGAAACATCAGTGGTTGGGGGGTAGCTCAGTGGTTAAAGCGTTGACCTGCTGATCGGAAGGTCCCAGGTTTAAACCTCAGTACCACCAAGTTGCCATTGTTGGGCCCTTTAGCAACTTAACCCTCAACTGCTTTGATGTATAATGACATAAAAAATAAATATATTTCTGTGTTTAAGTGGTCCCTGACTGCAAAAAGCTTAAAGATAAAGTGTTTAGTGCACATGTCGCCATGGTCTCTGTAGATCAGTTCCTAGTTATTTTTGTCTAAAACTGTGGATGTATAGAGAGATAGAGAGCCACTTCTTCCCTTTCTTATTTTCTTATTTATACAACACTACTTTTAAATTGGGATTTAGGACATTGGGATAGCCTATGACTTTCATAGGGGTCAGTGTTTGCGTAAACCAGAGATTATAGTTTTATTATTATCTGCAATGCAATGGTATGTGCTTAAAGACAGTCAGGGCCTTGTGTTCACATCAGTGTCATGTCAGTCAACCTTACACTGTTTAATAGAATAAATGCTATACATGAGTGGATCAGATCAGAAAATGCATCAAATCTGATCTAATACCAATCTAGCTTCGGTACTGTTACATCACATTGCATTACATAAGTGCATGCTTACAGTTTATCCTGTGATATTATAATGATAGTGTTTAATTGTATTACTTTTTTGCTTTTTTGTAATAAAGATGTTGTAGCTTCTGATTCAAACTTCTAGTCACTGCAAGCACATTAATGTTGATATAAAATAGCCCAAAAATAAGCATCAGTACAGATGGTACAGTTGCCTTTCAGTGAGTAATAACATAGTGGTAATTGTGGTCAGGTTCTGCTAGATTTTTCAGGATTATACAACAAGACAGTGCAAAACATAATGGATTTTGCACTGATAAAGTGTTATTATAAATCTGTCGCTTTAAAATGGTGGTATTTATGTTTTATACCTCATTTATACTTCATTCAAGAAGTGTCGTCCCAACAGCATTAGTCCTATCATCAGGATCCTGTGAGTTCTAATCCTGGCAATGCCACAGCCATCCATGGAAGCCCAAAGAGCAAAAATGCCTTTCCCGCTTCTGTCGGTCAAAGTGATCCTAGCCAGTTGTGGGCTGTGTGTGAACTTATGCATGCATAGGTCGATATCGCTTCCTCTGAGTGTGTGATGCTGCATGAGCAGCAGTTTGAAAATATGCCAAGGTTGGGTTAACGTGTTTCAGAGGATGTATTACCTGGCCCCATCCAAATGGAAATTGGGTGAGACCAAATTGGAGGGAGTGGAAATGGAGTGGAAATTGGAAACACCAAATTGGAGAAAAATAGGCAAAATCGAAAAAGATAGCTTTTATTATTACATATAATAAAACTGTAAAGTTGGCGTGTATGTACATTGAAGATTTTTGCGAAAAAATCATTTGGAGGATGCAAGATGAGTAATAGGACACATCAAGATGGTTTTTGGAATTTTTCTCTGTCTGTTTGTCTGTCTGTATGTACACGTATCACATAAAAACTCCTGAATTAATTTTAATGGGGTTTTCACAAATGTGTTTGGCCGAGCCTGAGATAACTTATAGGCTTTGTTTCATCGCAATCAGCCCACAGGAAAATAATATATGCTAATTTGAAATTTAAATGGATTATACATAAAAAAAAGACCTTGAAAAAATTTATTAGTTCATCTTAAAATTCAACAGATGAAGCTGTAAATTTTTAAATATGCGCTCATGAGTGTGCAGTGGAAATCTACTTAATAAACGTGATCTCACACCTTCTTTCCGCACACTTGATGGTAACACATACATTTTTTTGGTTCGTTCAAAAATTCAGCAGATGATTGTATACGTTTTTGTACACGCTTTTTTAAAGTCTTGGGCACGTCTAGTGAATAAACACAATTTATTGGTCAGGTGTTGATAAATTTTCTGTTACAGCAGCTCTGATAGTAGTTCTGATGGTAATTCTAATCTCAGGCTTGTCCTAATGCAGTATGTTGAAGTTTCCATAGTAACAACAATCCCGTTAACAGGAACTTGCATGGCAAGTGATTAAAATGTGTTATTTCATTCTAATGTTATCACTTATATTATAACCTGCTATAATGTAACTGATAACAGGAATTAGTTTCACAGATGCTTTATGTTAATAAATTTAACAGTTTAATAAACTGTTAAATATTGGCATAGTACTGTTAGAAGAATTAAATCTGTTTGTGCTGTTATTATAAAATAATTAACTAATTATTTATTTTTTAACACTTTCTGACATTAAATACCTTTTGTTGTTTTGTTAAATGTCTATTCTTTTAACAAAGCTGCTGTTTCACCATGTTATTATATAATATATTTTTTTATAAAAATATCCCAATTTGAATGATATTTTGCTTGAGTCATTGTAATTATAATTGAGATTTTGTGAACATTACACTAGCAAGACTGACAGGCATACCTTAAGTAGCTTTAGGCAACGGATTGGAAGGTTGTGTGTTTGAAACCATGTTCTCATAGCTGCCAGTGTTGAGTCATCGAGCATTAAATTTTTAAATTGCATTTGTATATGTTTCAGGAGCCTGTGATTTTAACATGGAAAAGGATCAGACAAACCCAAACAGCTATAATGAGGATCAAGCAGGTGAAAATGACCGAGGGAACTGGCGCAGACGCCTGCGACTCAGGAAATCCTCAGCTCACGCTGTGAACAGTTCAGTTGAACAGCAGAAGGTCGATACAGCATTGACAAAGGAGTCATCCGAAACTGAACAAAAGGATCACCAAGTAGGGGGCAGCGCTAACAGC
This sequence comes from Clarias macrocephalus, assembly GCA_011419295.1. NCBI lineage: Eukaryota > Metazoa > Chordata > Actinopteri > Siluriformes > Clariidae > Clarias > Clarias macrocephalus. Next base: position 29,200 of record JAAGKR010000936.1, read on the forward strand.
AAGCTTACATTTACTTGCTCTGATTGTGAGGATGGCACAAGATTTAGTCCAGACGGTTTATTAAAACACTTTAAAAACTTCCATGGAGGAAAAGGACACCCACCGTGTTTTCCTTGCGACATGTGCAGTTTTGTTTCTTTTGACTTTACTACACTGCAGCAGCATTACCCGAAACACAAACACTCTAGGCTCACGTGCGAGCCGTGCAATGACAAAGGCTTGCAAATGCCATTCCAACTCACAAAGCATTGTAAAACACGCACCAATCAATATCAATGTAAAGAATGTATGCTTTCTACTAAGGAGCTGAACCAGTTTCATAACTCTTGTCCACACCACACTGCACCAACGATAGACAGTAGTGAAAAGTCAAGTGCTAAGCCCACGAATGGTGAACTGAATAGGAGCCTTTTGGCCGATGCTGCAGGTGAACCTCAGAAAGATACTCTAGTGAAGCACGTGACCACTGCCTGCCATCGAGGGTGGAGCAGAAAGAACTGGTGGAAAACTAGAGATCATGTGACAAAGCAAAACAAACATACTGCTACGGACATCAAATTCTTGATTCCACAGTCAGACATGAAGTGGCCATCTGCAAATTTTTTGCCTTTCTCAGCTGCAGGTTTGCTTGATGAAAATGGTGAATTACTACATCCAACGAAGACCTTAGAGGAGACTAAGCAGTTTCTGGAAAAGACAGTTAACTATGGAAAAACATGGCCAGTAACTCTAAAAGGTGAACCAGACCTCTCATGTCCCGGGATCTTGGATTCTGAGCCAAAGATGAAGCGATGTGTCACACCGCTTCCTGTACCAAACTCTGGGAATGAACTTTCAGGCCTCATGGAAAAGAACAATATCTCAGTTCCACCCGATTGCACTACAAGGGTTGTTGGTTTCAAGATGGTTGGTGGAAAAAAGCATCTTGTTCTCAAAGTCATACCTTCAGCCAAGCCAGAGGTTTCTTCAGACACAGGAGAAAAACCTGCACTATTAAGCCAGGAGGGAAGAAATGATTTACAATTGGACCCTCATATTGAGAGACACAGTGATGAAATGTGCAGTGAATCAGGCACTATTACAGTTGCAGATTCTACTATCAATGGATCTGATTCTACCTCAAATTCAGGTCAGCCCAAAAAACAAGGACTTGGTAAAGAAGAACACCAAGAATCAATAGGAAAAACACCTCAGGTTGATAACACTGGAAACGAATGTAGCGATGACCAGTGTGTGTGCAGTGAAGGTCTTGGTCCTCCTGCACAACTCGCTCTCTCAGGAATAGATGATGTTAATGTAGAAAGTCAGGCAAAGAATGAAAAAACGGCATCTCCCGAGGTAACATTTGATGACAGTGGAGAAAATGCAGATGTGATAAGCGACTCATGCTCTGTCAGAGAGGCAGATATCCAGCCAGTACAAGCAAATATGCAGGAGATAAATGACATACCAAAACACACAGACAATCAAGAAAGAGCAGCAAGAGATTATAAAGAAATTCATTCTGAACCTTCCACAAGTCAAGATCGTATTAGGTGTGTTGAAGATCTGTTCTCCAGTACTTCATCTGATTTTGGAAGCGTGGAAGAAGGAATGAACTCCCAGCTCTTAACGGTGATGTCCGAGAAAGACATGAAGAACATGGATAATATTGGAAAGTCAGGTGAAGAAGCAACTAAAATACAGTTCCCCTTGGATTACTGGAATGAACAGAGAACGGAAAAAGTTTTAAACACAGATCAAAATGGAACAGCCTTGCTAGAATCTAATATTATTGATCCAACTGTAGCATCACCTCACAGAAATACTATTGAGGCTCTGTTTATTTCCCCAAGTGAAAATGGAAAGCTGTTTTTCCAGGAGAGTGGAGATGAGCACACAAACAGGATAGACCCTAGGTATGCTCATGTCCCCCTAGATCAGAACTGTACAATGGAAACTGTAGATGATCCTTCCTTAGCATTGTTATCACTTGAAGACTCTTGTCATAATCGAGGCCTGTATCAGACACTTGGAGAGCTTCCTGTTACCACGGTTAACCATTTGCTTGATGATTCTGAAGTTCCATACAGAGGTAAGGAGAGATTTTTTTGATTAACGTATATCTGACCTTTGTCCTTTGAAGCTGTGTTGTCAGTTTATCAGAAGAGTGTAAATAAAATGAGTGAGAAAATGTTGTCAGTGAAAATCCGGTCTAATGTATTTTCGAAAATCATGCGTGAAATGAGCACCTGGTCCAATGAGCTGCATTCAGATGAATAATGTATAGACAGTGACTTGAAAAAGTATTCATCCCCCTTGAATTTTCCACATTTTGTCAAGTTATAACCGCAAATGTGAAAGTATTTTATCGAGATTTTAGTGTAAGGAAAATGATAAATGGCCTTCAAAATCTTTTACAAATAATACTTGAAAAGTGTGGCATCCATTTGTATTCAGCCCCGCTGAGTCAATACTTTGTAGAACCACCTTTCGCAGCAGTTACAGCTGTAAGTCTTTTGGGTATGTCTCTACCAACTTTTCATATCTAGAGAGTGAAATTTTTGCCTGTTCTTCTTTGCAAAATAGCCCAGTCAGATTGGGAGGAGATCATCTCCCAGTAAGTCTTGCAACAGGTTCTCAATCAGATTTAGGTCTGGACTTTGACTGGGCCATTTTAACACATGAATAGGCTTTGATCTAAACCATTCCATTGTAGCTCTGGTTGTATGTTTAGGGTCATTGTCCTGCTGGAAGGTGAACCTCCACCCCAGTCTCAAATCTTTTGCAGACTCAAACAGGTTTTCTTCTAAGATTGCCCATCTTTTAGTATTTGGCTTCATGCATCTTCCCATCAACTCTGACCAACTTCCCTGTTCCTGCTGAAGAAAAGCATCCTCACAACATGATGCTGCCACCACCATGTTTCACGGGGGGATGGTGTGTTCAGGGTGATGTGCAGTGTTTGTTGTGTTTAGGTCAAAAAGTAAAATTTTGGTCTCATCTGAGCAGAGCTCTTTTTCCCACATGTTTGCTGTGTCCCACACATGGTCACAAACTGTGAACAGGACTTATGTTTTTTTTTTTTCAAGAATGGCTTTCTTCTTGCCACTCTTCCATAAAGGTCAGATTTGGGAAGTGCATGACTAATAGTTGTCCTGTAGATAGATTCTTCCACCTGAGCTGTGGATCTCTGCAGCGCCTCCAGAGTTACCATGGGCCTCTTGGCAGCTTCTCTGATTGATGCTCTCCTTGCCCTGACTGTCAGTTTAGGTGGACGACCATTTCTTGTTAGGTTTGCAGTTGTGCCATACTCTTTCCATTTTCAGATGATGGATTGAACAGCGCTCCGTGAGATGTTCAAAGCTTGGGATATCTTTTTATAACCTAACCCTGATTTGAACTTCTCCACAACTTTATCCCTGACCTGTCTGGTGTGTTCCTTGGCTTCATGATGCTGTTTGTTCACTAATGTTCTCTAACAAACCTTCGAGGACTTTACAGAACAGCCGTATTTATACTGAGATTAAATTACACACTGGTGGACTCTATTTACTAATTAGGTGACTTCTGATGGCAATTGGTTTTACTGGATTTTAGTTAGGGGTATCAGTAAAGGGGACTAAATACAAATGTAAGCCATACTGTACAGATTTTTATTTGTAAACAGTTTTTTTATTTGTAAACATTCATCATTTTCCTTTCCCTTTGTGCTGGTCTATCACATGAAAGCCCAATAAAATACATTTACATTTGTGGTTGTAACATGACAAAATTAAAGAAGTGACTATGAATACTTTTGCAAGGCCCTGCAAAAGTGACTTGATGAGCCACAACAGAGAATCAGGTATAAAAGCTGGACCAGTTTGTATGAGGTGGCGTTTTTGAATCAGGCAGTATGATCATGGCATATTGAGAAAACGTTCTACCTTGAAGCCCCAGTGCAACTCTGGGATAAGTGCATTAGTGCGGCAGTGGATTACCAAGAGATGTAAAGGGAGTTTTTGTGTTCTGAGTTTGCGTATATGTAGGCAAACTACAATTTGTGAAAACAGTACTTCTTCAAGGAATTTCATTCTGCGCTGTGAAATGCTTGCTGGGGTCCAGGGCATCTGCTTTAGGTTGTGTCTGGATTTTTTTAATTCTTTTTTTTTAAAATTAATAATCATTCTTATTAACCTTATTTTAAGCTATTTTCTGATTAGGTGTGACTTCAGAGTAGTTATTGTTTAAGTGAGACAGATCATATGTGCTTAATGCAAGTTATGAAGCACATAAAGAGTGAGTGTGAAGAACCAATAAGTGGGCCTTATGAATATGAAAAGAATGCCGTAGCCCTCCAAAGCTATAAAAAAAAGAGAACTAAGCAAATGAGCCTTTTCAGACTTTAGACAGTCTTGAAGACAAACACACATTTTATCAGCTTTCACCAGCAGTATCTGTTATAATTTGGTTACTTTTCATGCACAATGTTTTTTATGTCTAAATGCACTTCTGATTTACTGTATTAGCAGTTTGTTTATTGTGTGCTTTTTAATGTCACATTTTTAAACGATTTATTCTGAATATCTCCACAGGTATGACCTCTCAGTCTGAACCAAGGAGCCTGGTTACCCAGCAAGTGGGCATACACTCAACCAAAGGCATAAAAGTAGCAGTGAGTAATAGAATTGCCTCTCCTCAACTACCACTATTGAATGAAGCTACTCTCAGCAGGAAGAGACAGCGAGAATCAAACACAAAAGACTCACATGGGCGCATCTTAAAATCGAAAAGACAGCGCATTGGAAATTCCCAAGAAAACGAGTCATCAGGATCTATCCGTTACTGGGAACCGCCTGATCCGGAAATGGAAAGGACACTTCGGCTCTTCCCCATTCGCTCCTCACAGCCTGTAAAAGTCCCACGTTTGAACCAGCCTGTTGTAGTCCTCAATCACCCAGACACGGATATTCCCGAAGTGGCAAACATTATGAGATCAGTTCACAGACACAAAGGAGCCGTGCAAAGGGTCGTTCTTTCTCAGGGAACTCTAAAAGCTCTTTCCGAGTTTAGCTGTAGCACATTCCGTAAGAGATGTGCAGACAACCTGAAGTTGTCTCATTGTAGAAGAGTGTGGCCTCAAGGGACGGTCAAAGAAAGGTTCATCCTCAATCTGAAGCTGAAGAGATTGTGTGGCAGTAAGTTTAAGGTAGCAAGTCTAAGCTCTAATGCGAACAAGCTTCAGTCAAGCTTCAGGTGCTGGTTTTGTGGTCGTCGCTTTAGGAACCAGGAGGTGTGGGTAGGTCATGGTCAGAGGCATATTATGGAGGCTACACGAGACTGGAACAAGTTATTCACCAGTGAATGGCAGGGTAATGACATAGACCAGCAATCCTTCTTTTGAGCTTTTGTGATTTATAAGAATTGCTTCATGCAGGCCATTTTTTTCATGCATTGAATGTTCTGGATGATTTTGAGTGGGCTGGAATAAGGTTTCTACATGCACAGCTCAGGAAATTTGTATTTCTGGATTTTTCAGCTTTATCAGCATGCCACTTTTATTAGTAGTAATATAAGTTTGATAAACCATCTCAGGGACGGTAAGCCAATGGAACCAGAATTATTTATTTGTTCTTTTTACCCTAGTGTCAGTGTATGTTATTCTAAAAGCAATATGCATTATTTATATGAAGATTTCAAAAGCATTTCTCTATAATGAAGACTGACCAAAATGAAACAGCATTGCTGTGAAATTTATTTAAATGATCTGGAAACAGCACTATCTGTTGTATGACTTTATTTATAGCTTTAATCACTTCCCTCTAACTGTGGATGTTGACGTTTTTGTTGAATTTTCTTGATAAATATATTGAATTATTTACAAAAAAAAAATCTATCATTTATTTTTACATTAAATAATATCCAATAATTAATTACTGGATTCAAGTGGCTCATGCTCAGGCAAGGGCACAATTATTTATACGTTTGGACGAACCCAAACGCAGGTATTTACGTTTTTGTTATGTCTCATTTTGCAATGAGAATGCAATCAAGTTCGACATGTCAGTTGTAAAGATTCGCTGAAATTGTGATATTTAACGACTACAGGATTCGTCCATAATTTTATCACTGCCCTGCATACCAAAGGTGTTATCAGTCTGTTTTTCTTTTTCTTAATGCTTTGGTGGTTCAACTGAATTCAGAATTCAGTGTTATCACTGATTGCAGTCCGTTTCAACTCCATTTGTATATTCCCATTGAAGGAGTAAGTGATTTTTGTATAGATCTCTAGTGTATATGATTAACCTTTAAGTTGTATTTATTCATCTCACAGTGTTTCAATGAGAGACTGATTTGGTTATTTATATTATTATTTGACTGTCTGGACAGTTTGCGGTGTAGTGGTTATTTATTGTAGCACCTAAAAATTTTCTTAATGTGATCACTTTTGGCATTCCACGGCCCAGTCCAAGTCACGTCCCTCTTGCATCCATACTTTTTTAACCTGTCTAGAAGCGCAGACTAAAGACATTGATAAAATGCTTGTAAAATATTATAGAAAACAGGAAAATTATTCCCAAGTCATGTACTACATGAACAAGTGCCTTCCCTTATGGATTGTGTTTTGTGCTGTGTGTAGACATCAGATTGTTTCAAATAAGAGTATAAAGAAATATGACACTGAAACGATGTTTGGTTTGCGCACCAATGTATGTTTATGAACCAGAAATGTGAAATGTTTAGAATAGCCCTAACTTGAAATATGTATTTGTACACTAGACATAAGGCAATTCAGTTTCCATTTACACCCTGAATCTCATCACTAAAATTCATTGTAATTAAAGAATTCAAATGGTTCATAATATTTTACTAACGTGTCTTGGCTTGGGGTGAAGCAAAAACAACCTATGTAACATAAAGGCATTAAATACAGCTTATGTACGAAAACTTTACACACCTTTACAACCAGAGGTGGGTAGTAACGCGTTACATTTATTTGAGTAACTGTTTTGCAAAAAATGTACTTCTATGAGTAGTTTTACTGCAGCATACTTTTTACTTTTACTTGAGTTGATTTGTGAAGAAGAAACGCTAATCTTACTCCGCTACATTCGGCTCCACTCCACTCGTTACTTTTCTAACCATTTATTGTAAATATGCAGCCGGTAGATCTACCGCATGACTGTTTCACCAATCAGACGCAGCACCAATAATCACACGACTCCGTTTAACCAATCAGGTCAGGTGGCATAGTAGGGGGAAAAAAGTTTCTGCGTCTTTCTCTAATTTCGCGGAACGGCCATAAATCCATGCTGCTACTAACGGGACCTTGCGGTTAGTGTATAATCTTGCAGTGAGTATAGAATGCTTTTTTTTTTTTGTTTTTTTGTTTGTGTGATTATATGTCAACTTTAATTGTACATATAATGTTACTTTAACAGTTTATAAATATATACGTATATTTCAGTTCAAAAATTCCTCACAGAATTGCTTACGTGTTGTACATTTTTATGCAAAAGAAGAGCTTCATACTGCAGTGCCTTCTCTATCTGCCAAAACAAACACTTCAGCATATACTGTGTGCATGTGTGTGTGTGTGTGTATGTATGTATATATATATATATATATATATATATATATATATATATATATATATATATATATATATATCTCAAGAAATTATATATATACAGTACACACTAATATATAATTATCATAATTTAAAAAATTAATTGCCATTGAAATAGTAAATCAGTTACTCAGTACTTGAGTAGTCTTTTCACCGAATATTTTTTTACTCTTACTTAAATAAGAGTAATATTTTGGATTACTTGGGTAATATTATTTTGAAGTACAGCTACTCTTACTTGAGTAACTTTTTTGGCTACGCTACCCACCTCTGTTTACAACCCATTTGTCAGTATGAGCAAAACATTGCTTTTTGATCAGTATTAAATGGTCCTGTTGCAATTCCAGCATAAGGACGTGTTTTTATTTTTTATTTTTTATTTTTATTATTATTCCTGTCTTCACCAAACTGTTTGTTCCTGAATGGTCTTCAGAATCATGAAAGTGCAGGAAGTTGTGTGCAGCTGATCCACCACAGGGAAACTGAGTCACGGCTTCACTGCGTGCCTCAGACTAGTGCTGTCTTTTGTGTTGCTTTGCATGTCCACCAACACCAGTGTGTTCTTTTGGTGGTTCTCGATGATTTCAGAGACAGTTTTGAATCTCTGCAAGAGAGGAAGGCAAGAGTTTTTTTTTTTTTTTACATTTTTTTTTTTTTAGCAAATGCTGAAAATAATTGATGAAGTTGTTAATGCCATGAATTTAGTAGTGTAACTTAATGTTTAATAAATTCAGAATTCTTCCTCACCTCTTCTCTGTTCTTCTGCTTGCCCAGGGCGTACTGTTTTGTGCTGGGAATATAGCGCACTGGGATGTTGTAAACCCGTCCATTGTAATACACAACTAAAGTATAGGGCTGCAGGGCATCCACACCTGAGCTCTTCCTCACCATGTAAGAACCATCCTGAGGAACAACAGACAACACCAAAAGAGAATGAAAGGGCGTCTTTCCTGCTCATCACTGTATGTGAGGTTATATCTTCTTTTTGTCTTTCAGCTGTTCCCTTTCAGGGGTCGCCACAGCGAATCATCTCCCTCCATCTAACCCTATACTCTGCATCCTCTTCTCTCACACCAACTACCTTCGTGTCCTCTCTCACTACATCCATAAATCTCCTCTTTGGTTTTCTTCTAGACCTCCTGCCTGGCAGTTCCAACCTCAGCATCCTTTTACCGACATTCCCCATATGGTTGCATTTGATGTGATGTAATATGCTAAACAGAATTTCAATTATTAAACCCCTCATATCCTGCTGTAGGTAAAATGGCCATACTTTTTATTTTTAACATTTTCCTGAACATAAGTAAAAACCAAAAATGATAAGTCGAGCATACAACAAAAAAATGATCGTACTGCATCTGTCGGATTAGTTCCTTTCAAATAGGAATTTTTGAAACTGTCATAAATTATGTCTTGTTGGAAAGCTTATTTTTAAAAACAATGCTATGTAGTTTATGTATAGTCATTTCCTTAGATGCCACACTGAAAGACGAATGGTTTCCTGGTATTCCTTCTGCTTGCTGACATTATGTTTGTCAGCTTTTGTTTTCTTTTTCTTAAAATGCTTCTTGTCATGAGATGAGTATATATATATATTTAACAAATGCACATAATTTCATACACCAGTTCACAGGTCCTCGAGCATGTGGTTTAGAGGCATTCTTTAATATCTTGATTAATATGTTGTTTTGCGTTTAACTTTTTCTCAATAAAACTACTGCGTATTTAATGGACTTTTAATGCCATTTGCATTTTATTAAATAAGGTTTCCTATAACCACAATGACTTCTTGACCATGAAGGTTGTGGATTAATGATCTCTGACAGAAGTGGCAGCTGTAATTCTAACAACAGGTTTATATTAATGTGCTCTTTGCTCCTTTTGCTATGCAGAATGTTTGAGTCTGATGTCCATTTTTCATTTGTGGGAGGCGTCTTCAGTGTCAGCATTTTGTAACAGTCAGTTGCATTTCTCCTCCCCAAACCCAGGGAGAGGGAGAGAGAAAAAAAAGAGTCTTATGAGGCAATGACTTTTTATAGTATACTATAAATGGGTAAAAAGCACAAATTTTTTTTATTAAAATTGTAATTGTTGGCAAATCGGTGTAAACAAAACACTTCAGGATTTGCTGCTTTGGGAATCGAATACCTGGCCTTAATGTGTTTGAATCTTTTTCAAGAAAGACCACGGATAATATAAAATAAGAATTTATAGCAAAAGAAAAATAGCATTTTGACCTAAATGAAAAACAATATGATATTTACAGTTGCTAAAAGTATTAAAATTTATTAATATTTTTATTAATATTTTATTAATTTATTTTTATAAATTAAATTGGCAAGAAAGCATGCTAAAAGGTGATCAGTAGGTCATTAACAAAAGTCAACATAAAGCATCATATACCGTATTTATGTCATAGAAAGACCTTCAGTTTTGTATAAGAGCGACATACCTTGGATGATCGGGTGAGTGCGTCCTCTGCGGTTTTGCGGTCACAGGTACCAGCATACCACGGCTTCTTATACACACCTGCCTCCTGTAAGTGATGATGAACAGTTACTTTCTATATGATGTGGATTTCTCAGGAAGAATGACTGCAAATTCTGGTATAGCAACTTAGTACAGTGTGGAATTTCTGCTGTCTTAAGTAATGATTAGTTTAGCTGTAGGACATAATTAGTAGAACTTGTGGCTTTTCAAAACAGCAAATTGTAAAAAAAAAAAAAAAAAGTTGAAATTCTTTGGAAACACTAAAATGAGGAAAGTGATTCATGTAGCAATTAAAGGAAGGCTTAATATTGTAGGCTGTCATTAGGAAGAGGTTCATGTAGACATGTTTTTCACCTCCTCTTGCTGCCTAGTGGCACTGTCCTCCTGAGATAAGCTTCCTCTCCCTGGTGAAGTCTCTGCACAAACATATAACGGACAAATTACCAAGAGAACAGAGAGAGAGAGAGATAGAGAGAGAGAGAGAGGAGGGGGAATGCATGTGCGATGGTGGTGGGGGTGTTTGGGTGTTTGGGTGTGAATAAAAGTCTATTTTAGGAGCACTTACTCTGGCAGGGGTTGTCACGCGGCAGCGATCTGCTGAAGTCATAAATAAAAAGTTAATGCAATGAGTTACTGTATGTAATGAATACAGCTCCAGAACAAAAAATGAGAGAGATCACTGCAAAATAATAAAAGATAATTTCTTATGTTTCTTTTTTTTCTTCTTACATGTGCATGTATTGGTGGGACGAACAGTTATGTTTAGTTTTTTTTTTTTTGTGAACTGCCGACAAGATTGCTTCTAAATTTAAACTATAACTATTGTTCTTTAGAGTGTACTGTATATTTAAAGGAAATGACCTCGCAACACATTAATATAACCCAAGATCATGCAGTATTTGAGGAGCTCAAATAAAATAAAATGCAAATAATTTGTAAACAAATTGTGTTAATACTTTGGCTAAATAACATTAAGAAATCAGTATTTGGTGGGATAATAATCCCGATTTGCAATTACAGCTCTCATTTTCATATTGCTGTTGGGTAACTTTATACCACTCTCTTTTTTTTTTTTTTTTGCAAAAAAGCAAACAGCTCAGCTTTGCTCTTGATGACATTCCAGAAGTTTTCTGGAGTAAATTGCAGTGGTCTCTTATTTTCTTTCCCCGGAGCTGTACTTGCAGTATTGAACTAATGTTCTCAGTGTTTGGTCACTCACTTAACAAGATGAAATCCTGTAGTGGGTGGAGATGCCACACTGGGAGCCGGATCCCGAGCTGTAGAGCATCAGACATATCAAGATGAACTTTTTCACTTGGAGCAAACAAGATGTACTGTAATCTCAAACTATTTTTTTTTTTATCATACTGCTCAAACACTTCTTTTGAAGGTCCAGTTCGTAATGTTCATTAGTTTTTATGCCGCTCTAATAATACAATAAATTCAAACAAACAATAAATATGATATGTTTTATAGGCATTTTTTCTTGTGCTTTATGGCCCATAAATTGACTTTGCCCCAACCAACCAAAGCAACACTGCTTAGCCCAAAATGCAGTTTCAACAGAGGATGCTGGCTGGGAGAATATGGAAAAATTGTCAGTAATAATAATAATAATTATAATTATATATATATATATAATTATTTTTTTATTCACATAATGCATTACTTGCTACTATTTCTGTGGTAAATTTGTGATTTTTATGATGCAGGTGTGTCCAAGAGTGTAGATTTCAAATACAATATGTTGTTTGTATTGTTGTTCTAAAAACTGTCAGTACATGAACATACACCGATCAGCCATAACAGTACCACATTAACATTTTGTCCATTATATACCAGTAAACTGGTGCCAGTCCGTCTGGTCCCATCCCACAGAAAAGCCAATGTAGCACAACTCCCATAAACAAGTCAAGGCACCATAATGCCCAGTTCACCACAGCCCACTGTGCACAGCGCAAAGCCCAATCCCAGCCCAGCGCCTCCAATCTCCCCAGATCCCAATCTGATTAAGCATCCATGGGTTACGCTGGAGAAACAATTCTGATCCACAGAGGCCCCACACTGCAATCCACAGCACCCAAAGGATCTGCTGCCAGCTTCGTATTGTCAGACACCATGGCACACCCTCAGAAGTCTTGTGACTCAAGAGGCCAGAGCTGCCCAGTTGGCACAAAGGGATCCTACACAATACTGAGCTTAATGTTTAACATTGTATTGTTATTGCTGATCAGTGGAGGATTATGTACAGAGTAAGAATTAGAGCAGCATTCAAAGATCTTTCAATGACCAAAGTTATATTTACCTTCCTGGTCTCTAACTGGAATGCTTCGTTTCTGGAAATCAAGGAATCTAATTATAAAATGTACAGCAATAACACTAAACATTTAATGGTACAAACAAAACCAACATGGCTGATTTCTTATTTCAGATTTCCATACCTGGAAAACTATGGGCTTTGGATTTTTCCTAATGAACACAGACACGGATTTAGATACAGTTTTGCATATCTGTAAAATATCTGTAGAATTGCTCATTCTAACGGTACAGACATAACGTTGCTGTAACTTACGCGTCTCTTGGGAGAGGGACAGGGATAGATGGATGTCTGTTTTCGACAGTCTTCTTCTCCTGCTCTTCTGTCAGACCTGTAGGAGAAAAGCCTGCTATTAGGTCAACATTGAAGCTATGATAGAGAGGTGTATAAATTGATTTCAGTGAATTATAATATTTGTTTATTTTAGCAATGGCTATAGACAGTAATGACCAATACACCTTTGTGTCCAAATATTATTTCATTAACATATACAGTGTTGTGTACGTACTGTCATTATCAGTGCAAATTTCATAATCTTCCTCATCCGGTGGCTCCTGTAAAATCAGGTAACTACGTTAATGACCATTGTCATGTGATGTAGATTATTTCACTCCTATTTCTGAAGTGACAAATTATTAACTATGGAAATAACTGGAATTGGATTAGGAACGCTTCAACACATTATCAAAACCTGGAAGGATAGTGCTGATCTATAAACGTTGTAGAAGAATTTCAGTGAGAGAAAAAAATCCACTGTAAAAGCCATGGCTATATTTAATAGTGAAATATTTGCCGCCATAAGAAAACCACTTGTTACTGTAGTTAGACTTATCAGAAAAAATGCTTCAGTACATTAAGGTCATTAAGATTGCAAGGGAGGATAAAGATTGGATTTTGGACCAATAGAAAAAGGTCATGTTGTCTGATGAGTTCAGATTGAGCATATTCCAGAGTGATGGACACAGCAGGGTAAGAAGGGAAGCACATGAAGTGATGCACCCATCATGCCTAGTGCCCACTGTACAAGGCCTCTGGAGGCTGTGTTATGATCTGGGGTTCCTTCTGTTGCTCAGGTCTAGACTCAGCAACGTTGTGTGGCAATAAAACAAAGTCAGCTGATGACCTTAATGTACTGAATGACCAGGGGATCAGATCTATGGAGTTTCTCTTCCTTGATGGCACGGGACTCAAACTGTGAGAGACTGGTTTGGGGGGCATCTTTCTCATGCACACATGTACATTCTCCACATGGTGTGTTGTAATGTGTTTACAGTACAGTATACAGTAGCAAACTTTTTTTTCTCTTCAATTATTATTATTATTATTATTATTTTTATTAAACATTCAATAATACTTACTGGACATGTAAGCGGCTTCTTCATATTAATTCTGCAAGTACAAAACAAAGTATTATACTAATAGTATAATAATTATTTACATTAAATTCATCAATACATTTTTAGTTCTTGGCAACCATGCTTTGTGACAGTTTTATCTTCTCTAATTATGTTTTGGTTCATACCGAACAGATTGCTTTAAAAAATATATATATATTATACAGGTGTTTATATTCTAGGAAGGGTTTATTATAAATACTAAAAAACAGTTCTAGAAGTAATCTCTCTTAGTCTTAGCTACTGGAGTTGAGGACTGATCATTCAAAAGATCATGTGAGATTGAAAATAATATCATATGTACAAATCTGAAACTGTAAGGATGAAGTACTGTGGTTTAAATTTGAATCACACGAATGAAATTCTGAGACTAACTAGACATTAAGAACTATGTATGCTCCATCTTATCTTTAAAAGTAGATATAAAAAAGTAATACATTTGTCTTGTTTCTACTATATGTACTAGGCAGTTCGATTCTGGTAACACACTCACTCGCTTGCTCACTCTCATCATCTAAAGTATACCGCTTTATCCTGTATGGAGGGTTGCGGGGGCAATTAGCCCAATTTGCATGTCTGTGGACTGTGGGACAAAACCGAAGTACCCCGAGGAAACCCACCAAGCACAGGGAGAACATGCAAACTCTGTGCGCACAGACCCCGAGGTGCGAATCGAGCCCGGAACCTGGAGGTGCAAGGCGACAGTGCTAACCACTAAGTCACAGTACCACCCTGATAACACACATCCTACTCCTTTCCTCAAGATTAAGGACACTTGAAGAAAACTTAGTGAATAGTAAAAGCTCTTTCTGCAGCAGAGAGTCTGGACAATTTGCATAAGCATTACTGGAAGACTTCTATAATATTGTTGTAGGATTATACAGTAGAAAGTTTTTCATTTATACCACAGCATCATTGAATTCTGATGAATCATTTTTTCATAACACTCGTTCTGGCTGCAAGGCAAATCACAGGTTTATATTAATGTTCTCGGTCTAAGATGTTCTCGTTTCTATAGCAACAGCTCATTCACTGGGACTTGTATGGGCGGTGCACGAAACTGAACATATTCTTATTTACCCACTCCCGCATTGTCATACAGGGTTGTGGGAGGTGGAGCTTATCCCAGGGGACTCGGGGCATGGGGTGGGATAGACCCTGAATGCGGTGTCAGTTTGTCATATTGTCTTGATATTTAATACATAAAAAAGTGTAATTATTGATATGGCGATGCTATCATTTACGAAATACATTCATGAAAAAGACATTTATGTAACACTTCTGATAGGAGTCTCAGCGGTCGGCACTTAAGGCAGTTTTCTGGCACAGGAAAATGTTGAGGACAGGGGACTTTGTGATTTCTTTGTAATGTGACAAGCTTGTTTTTTTTTAGCTTAAAGAGGAAGAAAAAGAGGCTGGTGAAGGAAAGACAAGGGATGTAAGTAAGTAATTACATGAATTCATTTGTTGCATGGACACGCTTATGTCAGGAGACTTAGGGCACGAGGCGGGGTACACCCTGGACGAGCTGCCAAACTATCTCCTGGCGCACATGCCACATACAGTGCACACACTCACATGGTCATTCGGACACTACGGGCAATTTGGGAACGCAAAATCACATAATCTGCATGTCTTTGGACTGTGGGAGGAAACCAGTGGACCCATAGGAAACCCACCAAGCACGGGGAGAAACTCCATACACACAGAGACCCGGACCCTGAAGGTGCAAGGCGACAATGCTAACCACTAAGCCACTGCGCCACCAAATTATACAACATTCATTATTAAAATTTAGAATTCTTAGAGGCTTGCTGTGGTACAAAAGGAATAGCTCGGGTAGGCATATGGGTAATATGTCTTACACTTTATGAAGGGTGCAAACAGAGGTGGGTAGTAACGGGTTACATTTACTCTGTTACATTTACTTAAGTAACAAAAAAACCTCTTGGAGTAGTTTTTACCGCACCATAATTTTTTACTTTTACTTGAGTAGATGTGTGAAGAAGAAACGATACTCTGACGGCGCTACATTCGGCTCCACTCGACTCGTTACTTTTCTAACCATTTATTCGACACTTTAGATATTCTTAGTGTTAGAGAAATGTAGCCGGTGGATCTACCACATGACTGTTTCACCAATCAGATGTAGCAACAATAATCACATGACTCCGTTTGCCCAATCAGACGGAATAACAATAAATGCATGGAGTCAAACGACCACACAGCAGGTGGGGGGAGGGGCTTGTCTTCAGCAGTGGTAGACAGTGAAGCAAACGTGTTGCGGTTAGTTCAGCTGTTTTATTTAATGTTGCAATCTTAACATATATAATTAGCAAATAAACTAGAGGCCAAAAATATATATATATAATTCTCTTACATTTGTTCTGCTGGACACAGTTTATGGTAAAGTGAGACTCTTGTACACATGTTCTGATGTTATTTTCTGCTGAGTCATTTGCAGGGCGACTGAGTATACAGTATATCTTACACAGGAAATAGTTACACTGTTCAAACATACAGTTACCTACAGTAGGGATTTATTTCAAAAGCTTTATATTGTGAAAAAAGGGAGATTAGGAAATGTTTGTTTCTTATTCCTAAATTTGCTATTTTGTAAAGATATTTAGTTTGATTTATTTATTTTATTAAATTTCCTTCATTTAGTTAATTTTTTGGAAATGTTGCAATTTGTACATTATTTTATCATTTTGTCTGACTGCTTACATAATTTCTAAAAAATATAAATAAATCGAACATTATGATGAAACAGTTATTCAATACTTTTCACCGAATACTTTTTTTTACTCTTACTTGAGTAATATTTTGGATGACTACTTTTTACTTCTACTTGAGTAAACTTATTTTGAAGTACAGCTACTCTTACTTGGGTAGAGTTTTTTTTCTACCCACTTCTGGGTGCAAATAACATTGTACAGTATATGGTCGATTGCTGGTGTTACACACTGTCCTCTGTTTCGAAATGGTTGTTCCTGTTTAATCTCTCTCTCTCTCTCTCTCTCTCTTAACTGTCATCACAACTGATGGTTGGTTGCAATGACCTATGACTTCACGCCAACATTCATTGCTGTGAAAAGAAATTACATTGCTGAGGGCACCAACCCTGAGCACACCCACTCAGTCATACACTACAGGCAATCTGGAAATGCCAGTAAGCCTGCATGCTTGTCTTTGGACTGAAACTCATCAAGCAGAGGACGAACATGCCAACTCCACAACCACAGACCAGAGATGAGTTTTGAGCCCTAATCCTAGAGGTGCAATATTTCCTATTCCTGTTTTACTAATCTTATTCGGTAGAGTCTTGACCCGAGAAAGCCTGTAATGGTACACAAAGTTGTTTTATTATAACCTGTGTTTGTTTCTGGATTTGACCTGAACTTTCCCTGCCACATACAGCGTTACAACATTTTGTGTAATCAGTTCTTCCTCCATTGTTGTTGGTCCGGACTTCCTATTATACGTTGTTACTGTTTTGAGACAGGCCCAGAGAGAGTAACACAAATACTGCAAGGAAGTTTTTATCATCATGATAGCACACCGCACAAAGGCACGAGAACTACAGTACTTTGTCTGAACGTGTGGGTGGGCCATGGAATTACATGTTTTCCCATTCTATTTAAAGATCAGGAGTTACCCAAACAAGCAACACATCTTATTCTGTACATGTTGTCTTTATGATCAAAATATCTCTGAAAGCTCTTGAGTAAAACATTGTGTTCATGTGTATTTAAAACCCAGAAATAATTCTACTGTACCAGACAATTTTAGACCTAAAAGACCAAAGACCAAAACACACTAAATATATATGCAGCTACACATTTACACTTATAAATCAAGCAAACACTTCATAAGCAATCCCCCCCAACTTAGCACAGTTACTGTATGTAATGTAGTACTGATATACACAAATGTAATCAAAGTGTCTATGTCTCCCTCTAGTGGCAGTCTGCAGTACAGCATCGAGTTTGCTTTTGTTAGTGAATAGAACAAACAGAAAAATTTGCATTGTACACAGGTTTATTATTATTTTTTCTTTGTCAGTTTCTAAAGTATCCTTTTGTTAATATTCTTTATTTTTTGTTCCAGGTAAAAACAAACCGGTAGAATATTATAGATAATTCATGACTGAAGTCAATCTTTTAATTCATTAATTAATTCATTCATTGTCAAATGTACCTTCCAGCGCACACATCCCAGTTAGGAAGCTGGGGGTCAGAGTGCAAGGGTTGTGCCAGGATACAACGCCCCTGGAGCAGATAGGGTTATGAGCCTTGGTCAATGGCTCAACAGTGGCAGATTGCCAGTGCTAGGGCTTGAACCCCCAACTTTCCGATCAGTAACCCACAGCCTTAAGCCTTAACTGATTGATTGATTGTTGCTATGTACTGTAAAACTTGTCAGCTATCCATCTGATCAGATATAACTTTGCTCAGCACTGGTAGTGTATTAGATGCGGTAGTGATCCCTGGGTTTTAGACTGACTGGCTATTTGTGCAGGTGTACATTTATAGAAATCTTTTCTCATGCACAGTTTCCATTAATCTACCTCAACCATCTTATCAGTCAGTTTATGACCATAATGGATGGGGATATTTTTAGGTGGATCTGTTGCCCTAGCAACACTACCTGATACATTATTATTACTACCAGTGCCACATGTGCACTCACACTGTTACATGTCTCTCCGTGAACTACAGTGAATGAGATTAGTCCATCGTGCGGAATATCTAGTAAGTTGATAAGTTCAAGGAGAGTGATGAGTATAAATAGAAGGTAGGTGCACCTAATAAAACAATCACTTCTCTCTCATAGTATATATACTGTGTATATTCCAGTGTTTTTATTCCCAATGAAAGCATTTTATGGGATATAATGTATGTTAGCAAATGATGTCGTGCTGTACTAGGATGTTACAGTTTAGATGTAGTCAGAGAAATGACTCCAATATAAAGCAAGCTCATAGGCACGTTTACTTCCCCTTGTGTTTTGCATATGTTCCTCTAGGTTCTCTAGTTTCCACCCAAAAGCTGGTATAGGGGATATAATTAGATTTGCATGAGTGAGTGTATATGGTGCCTTGTAATGGACAGATGTCATATTTGAGGTACATTCCCATCTCTTACTTGAGATACGAGGATTTCCAAGATACGTAGAAGATGGATCTATTACAAATCTGATCAGGACAAACTGGCAACTGAAGATGAATGAATGAATGAATCTGGCCTCAGCGGTACCTACAGTACTGGTCAAACAAATATTTCCTCTAATGTGCATGAGGATCATGATGGCTGGTTAAAATTTGTCCAGCGGGAATCCATTTAGCTGAATTTTGGCTTCAAAGTGACTCAGTCAGCCGCTTCAGGAGGGTAAAACTCTTAGGGCAGGACTTTGTCTACCTACACCTGAAGGACGAAAACGGAGTATTGAGGACGGAGTAATAGTTTGAAACCTGGTTTAAAAGGTGAGAATGTGAGGTCATACGAGGCAGGTTTGGCATTCTAAAGTGAGACATGTTTCCTTGGGTGTAACAAAGTAATTTCACGTGTATATTTATTTTAGGTAATATATTTACTCTATGTTTTTAGGTTCTTATATTGTCTTATATATTCTTATTCTTTTTTTTTATTCCAAGAAATTTACCAAATAAATTATAATAAATGTTCAAATATATTATACTTTTTTTTCTGCTTCTTTACACAATTAAAATCTAATTCAAACAAGGATACAGTAATATACTGTAGCCTATATTATAAGGACACAAAAGTCAGTTATGTTGCTAACAATGTAATACCTGGGGCTTGGTTTAGGGGGCAGCTGCAGTGCAGGGGGCTGTAGCTTTGGGCTGCACCTGTGGACCAGAAAGAGGAACCGTTACAATTATTTTGGAAAAACAGTACACAAAAATATTGACAAAGATACTTATTTCCTGTATGTTTGGGTATAAAAAGTGCTAAGTTTAACAGGTGCTACAACATGGAACAAAATGAATTACACCAGAACTGTGGAGTTGAGAACCATACCAAAAATAAGATGCAGAAATGAAAGTAAAAAAATCTCAAAACAGAGTCATAAATAAATGAGGGGCATTCAAGTCAAACCGGGACTTTTGATTGTCACTGTTGAAACACTGTCCTTCTAGGAACTCCTTTAATAGCTCTTTCCTTTAATGGAAAAAGGGCACGGTTTGATCATCGAAAGCGTTCTGTTCATGCATGACAATGCACGACCTCATACCCATAGCACCACTTGCACGTTACCGGAACTTGGCTGGGAGTTATTACCCCAGCCACTGTATATTCCTGACCTAACTTCAAGTATTTTTCAACATGGTTGGTTCATTAAAGTTCCTGGGAGGCCAACGTTTCAGCAGTAGCGAGGATGTGAAGCAGGCCGTCCAGCCATGGCTCCGGTGTACTGAGAAGACTTTGATGGTATCCAAACACTAGTGAAACACTGGGATAAAAGCATTTTGGTAGAAATGAAGATGGGTTTTACTTTCATAACTGTGTTTTGCTAAACAAAAATCCTATTTCGACTCGATTGTCCCTCGTATGTCTCTGCTCTCACTGATAACGGCTTTCATGTTTCATTCGTTTCATCATGTGTAGCTCAAAGGCAATCGCAGACTCACCTGCTGATGGATGGAGAGTCATCCTTTAAACAAAAAAGAAAGCTTACATATAATTCATAAAGTTAATGAATGGGGATGTAAAACGATTTAAACGGATCTCTGCTTAAATAGAACAGATAAGACATGATGTTTAAAACTCACCTGGTCAGGAACCTCATAGACATCTGAAAACAATGAGGAGGATCATTAGCATGGTGCAGGACTCTTATACACAACAACACGTCAGCATATTTTACAGTTGAGAGGATATGTTGGACATGTTTTTATCTCCACTCTCATCCTCAGTTTAGCACAACTCTTTTTTTTTTTTTTTTTGTAAAGGAAGACTTGTTATTTATTATGATGGTTTAGTAGTCATCTGTTCTTGCTGTTTATGATACTTAGCGGTGGTTTTTGGCTTAGCATCTGCTTCATTGAAAAATGCACATCCTAAGAGAAGACCAGCATCAGTTGCTATATAAACCTTTTAAAAAATTATTTTGTTTAAAATGTTTTTTTAAATATTTTTTTTATGATCAAGTGATGCAGAGACAAAGAGCTGGTCAGAAACTACTGGACAACATTTTATATTTAGATGCTTACAAATAACAGCATACCTGGACTGTATGATCGAATTCCTTGGTGATCTATAGGAAAAAAAACAAAAACAAAACATTAATGTTTATTAAGGTAGAGAGATTTAAATGCAGAGCCATTACAAACCAGCTGGCTTTAATGTTAGTAAAACCACAGTGAAATGCATTGTATTTATTCCCAGGAATTTTTCATTTACAGATTATTGAAATATTTTAAATTGAATTCTGGCTTCACGGTGGCTTAATGCTTAACACTGTCGCCTTGCACCTCCAGGGTGAGGGTTCGACTCCCACAGACAAAAGATATGCAGTTTAGACTAATTGGTGTTCCCAAATTGCCCGTAGTGTGTGAATGAGTATGTGTGTGTGTGTGTGTGTGTGTGTGTGTGCACTGTGATGGATTGGCACCCCGTCCAGGTTGTACCACGCCTTGTGCCCTAAGAGTCCTGGGATAGGCTTCAGGCTTCATCGTCTATACCGCTTTATCCTGTATGCAGGGTCACAGGGGGGTGACCCTACATACAGAATAGATGATGAGTGAGAGTGAGTGAGGTTGAATTGTCTAAGAATATTCATGTCTGGAACTTAAACGTGGATGTTGTGTGATTTCATAGATTTCAGAAGAAAATGTGTACTTTGATTGCTTGTACTGGCTTAAATGCAACATCTTAGTCTTTTTATTTTATATTTTATTTATAACCTTTTTCAGAAGGGTCAATATAGTTATCATCTGTGCCATCCTCAGGATCAATATAGTCCTCCTGCAATGAAAGAAAGAAAGAAAGAAAAAAAAGGATTTGGCGTACTGTAGTTTTCAGGATAGGTTAATGTTTAATAACTGTGTTTAAGATGCGTGCAATAACGACTGCTGTGGTACAATAAAAGAGCATGAGCATTTCAAGGCCAGTGTTGTTTGACAGTTAATGAACTGTAAAGCAAAGCTTTACTTACATCATACTTTGCTGCTTGTTTAGGCTTCTCTGGAATTGGCGGTTTGGTTGGAAGGAAAGGCTTCATCGGTTTAGGTTGTACTTGTCGACTGGGGCGTGAGTCTGTAAAAAAAAAAAAAAAGTTTTGATTAGAGTTCACCGACTACATGCAGCTGCAGGGGCAGTTTGTGATATGGCAACATGTGTATGACGTCGCATAGTTCTCATGAAGTTCTCAATGTTGATTGTTTCTACGATCAACATTAGTGTGCAAACATGCCGCATACTGTAGCCCCACCCTAAACATGCAACCCATCTGCTCAGCTGGGATTCAAACTCATACACTCCAGATGAGAAAGGAAATGTTTCTCTGTCGTGCCGTGCAGGAGCCTGAATGCAGAACAAAAAATAAACTAAAACATTCGCTGTATTTGTCAGACAAAATAACTTTGTGCCAAACATATAGCATTAAACCGGCTAGTCAGTCCTACAGTAGGACATGAAAAAGAGGTTTGCTTTGTCATGTGTGGATTGTGAGTTCAATCCTGAAGTGATTTGTTGAACTTTTTTCATTCTTTTTATTTTTTGACCAAATTGTTTTGAAAAGCTAAGCAAGGTGAACAAAACTATTCAAATTGAGAATACTCAAAAATCAATTGCATCACATAGCTTCCTACAAGAAATTGAGTTTTCTCAATGTACAGGGTGGGCCATTTATATGGATACACCTTAATAAAATGTGAATGGTTGGTGATATTAACGTCCTGTTTGTGGCACATTAGTATATGTGAGGGGGCTGTGAACAAAGAGAAACTTGTAAATAACCCATGAAAGAATAAAGTTACGTTAAAACCAAGCACGCCGTTGTTTTTCTTGTGAAATTCCCAATAAGTTTGATGTGTCACATGACCCTCTTCCTACTGAAAAAACAAAAGTTGGATCCAAGATGGCCGACTTCAAAATGGCCACCATGGTCACCACCCATCTTGAAAAGTTTGCCCCCTCACATATCTTAATGTGCCACAAACAGGACGTTAATATCACCAACCATTCCCATTTTATTAAGGTGTATCCATATAAATGGGCCACACTGTATTTAACAGTGAAGTATATCCTGTCTACATGATATGTGATCATGGCCCACACACCATAATTAACATCATTTTTATAAACAAAAAAACGAAGCAGAAGTGGTTAAGCAGATTAATATTAACTCAATATTTTTCCATGCACTGTATGTTGTTCCATTAACTGTGTACTCCGATCAGAATGTATGGTTTGACCCTGAGCTGTTAACGTTTGGATGGAATTTCAAGTTTGTCATGTTCCACCTATCTTCCAAAACACAGTAAATAAAGTTTCCGCAGTCGGTACAGTATACGATGCAACATCCATACATTTGCCTGGAGTGACGTAACTTATGGTGTAAAGGCTTAGTGATTAAAGTCCTGCTCTTTAAGACACAGACAACCTGCATGGTATAGTTTGGGATCATAAAGGTAGCAAGATGAAATGTACCTAAGTAGTCTCCTCCTGTGTACTTGATCACTCGGGGAGGAGTGAAGACTCTTTCACAAGGAGGAGGCTCATAGTTGTAGTCAGCCTGTGGTTCTTCATACACGTCACTGTCCTGCAAGACAGAATTAGTTAGGCATTCTCTCTCTCTCTCTCTCTTTCTATATATAAATGCATGAAAACAAACCGACTCACAAATTCAGAATCGGACGACTGTCCTGACTCCGGGGTTTCACCTGAATAAAGAGAGGAGAGGACCATTTTTTGTATATTTTGAGATATTTGAGAGCGCACATAATCAACACGTATCGCCTTTAATAGAAACGTCAAAGGAACTTACCAGGGTAGTCTCTTGCAGGTACTTTTGGAGGTCCTTTGTTTTTTAGTCTGACAAAGAGAACAGTCAAGCAATGTGCATTAAAGAGTGCTTCCTGTCTCTTTATTTTCAAACATACTGTATAAGCCACGTTTTTATCTCTCGAAAAATACATTTAACAGGAAATGACTTGAACTTGTTAACTTGAACACTTGAAAAGCACTGTATCAAATATGTTTTTTTTCTTTAGAACTTGTATTAATGCTGTCAATTTCTGGCCAGAATTAAACAAACAAACAAACAAACAAACAAACAAACAAACAAACAAACAAACAAAAAAAACGTATATGACCTCTACACTCGATTCAGGGTGCACCCCACATTGTGCTCCAGGATAGACTCCAGGCCCGCCATGAACATACATTAGATAAGCAGTATAGATGATGGATGGAGGGATGGATTTGAACACTACGTGTTGCACCTGGAAACACTGAACAAAAAGCCAGCAGGGGTAATGCCAGTACTGCTAGAATAGTCTGATCACTGCGGCTCCTACTGTACATTTCCTCAACCTCAGCTACATCAATCAAGTTGATAACTGGACTCAACTGGAGGTTTAAAATGTTTTTTTTTCTGTTGCTTGTGATGTTGTTTAAAGATTCTAATTCACGGGAAAAAAAAACACACACACACTGGTACAGTAAGTATAACCCTTACCAGTGTGAACTGGTGTATAGAATTTAAACTCATTCAATGCTAGTGTTATTCAGGGTGGGAATTTTTTTTTGTGGTTTTCATTGCTAACATGGGTATAACTACAATTACTGCCTTGTGGTTGTATGCCCCCATCAACCAGTGGAGGTAACATGCATGCATTTGTAAAAAAAAGTACAGAGGTCTGATAGAGAGGTCTGTTACTGTATATTGCACAGACTTATTGCCGTGTAAATATCAGCATAAGCAATGAGGTTGTGTTGCACTATGAGAGGGAATGAAGGCTTCTTATCCTGTCATCCAGGAAGCGGAAGTGAAAAGGGTTCGCGTGTACAGGAGCCATGAGGTCCACAACAATAACACATTAGATATACAACAAATAACAATGTAACAGTGGCGGCCGGTCAATTATTCAGACCTCCTTAAATTTTTCACTCTTTGTTATATTGCAGCCATTTGCTAAAATCATTAATTTTAAAAGTTAATTTAAAAGTTAATTTTGTCCCACACTAATGTACACACAGCACCCCATATTGACAGAAAAACACAGAATTGTTGACATTTTTGCAGATTTATTAAAAAAAGAAAAACTGAAATATCACATGGTCCTAAGTATTCAGACCCTTTGCTCAGTATTTCGTAGAAGCACCCTTTTGATCTAATACAGCCATGAGTTTTTTTGAGAAAGTTTTTCACACCTGGATTTGGAGATCCTCTGCCATTCCTCCTGGCAGATCCTCTCCAGTTCTGTCAGGTTGGATGGTAAACGTTGGTGGACAGCCATTTTCAGGTCTCACCAGAGATGCTCAGTTGGGTTTAATTCAGGACTCTGGCTGGGCCATTCAAGAACAGTGACAGAGTTGTTGTAAAGCCAGTCTTTTTTTATTTTAGCTGTGTGCTTAGGGTCATGGTCTTGTTGGAAGGTGAACCTTCGGCGCAGTCTGAGGTCCTAAGCACTCTGCAGAAGGTTTTCCTCCAGGATATCACTGTACTTGGCCACATTCTTCTCTCCCTCGATTGCAACCAGTCGTCCTGTCCCTAGAACTGAAAAACACCTCCACAGCATGATGCTGCCACCACCATGCTTCACTGCTGGGACTGTATTGGACAGGTGATGAGCAGTGCCTGGTTTTCTCCACACATACCGCTTAGAATTAAGGCCAAAAAGTTCTATCTTGGTCTCATCAGACCAGAGAATCTTATTTCTCACCATCTTGCCCAGACTGGTAGAGGTCTGCAGTGATGGTTGACTTTCTACAACTTTCTCCTATCTCCCAACTGCATCTCTAGAGCTCGGGATCTTTGGGTTCTTCTTTACCTCTCTCACCAAGGCTCTTCTCCCCCGATAGCTCAGTTTGGCCGGATGGCCAGCTCTGGTCATCCCAATCGTCTTCCATTTAAGGATTATGGAGGCCACTGTACTCTTAGGAACCTTAAGTGCAGCAGAATTTTTTTTGTAACCTTGGCCAGATCTGTGCCTTGCCACTGTTCTGTTTTTGAGCTCTTCAGGCAGTTCCTTTGACCTCATGATTCTCATTTGCTCTGACCGGCACTGTGAGCTGTAAGGTCTCATATAGACAAGTGTGTGGCTTTCCTAATCAAGTCCAATCACTATAATCAAACACAGCTGGACTCAAATGAAGGTGTAGGTCATCTCAAGGATGATCAGAAGAAATGAGCAGCACTTGGACAGGAGAGTTAAATATATGAGTGTCACAGCAAGGGGTCTGAATACTTAGCACCATGTGATAGTTCAGTTTTTCTTTTTTAATAAATCTGAAGATATTTCAACAATTCTTTTTTTTCTGTCAATATGGAGTGCTGTGTATACATTAATGAGAAAAAAATGAACTTAAATGATTTTAGCAAATAGCTGCAATATAACAATGAGTGAAAAATTTAAGGAGGTCTGAATACTTGCCGTACCCACTGTATACCCCAGAGGCGTTACTGTGATATTGTGCTCAAATGTACTGTATGGCACAGATGCAAGGTGACAGTGACCTTGACCTTTGACCACCAAAATCGAATCAGTTTATCCTTAAGCCCGAGTGGACATTTGTGGCAATTTTAACAAATTCCCTTATGTCATTACTGAGATATCGCATTCAAACCAATGGGATGGGCACAAGGTCACAGTGACTTTGACCCCTGGGCCCATTGGACATTTGTATCAAATCAAATTAATTGCCTCGAGGCATGCCTGAGATATCACTTTCATAAAATAAAAAATATGGATGTCTATACATAAGTTGAATCAAAATGAAACATCGGTTTACTTGAATAAAGCATGTTTTGTTTGTACACTCAATTATATTCAAAAAACAATATTTGACTGAGTGACAAGACAAGAGTTTCCTTAACCGTTTGACATTTCCTCTTCCAATACAAAGCAAGGCAACAAAAAAAGAAATCTCCCAAACATTTTTTATACAAATATATATTCATGAACAGTGTTGGGAAAAGATATAAATGAATATTGTATTCCTTTTAACACAAAATTCTTTCTTCCTCATGGAAGAATGAAGAAGCTGTATTGTCGTATACGCCCACTGAACATAGTTCAGCACTTCTCCTTGCAAACCAACAAAACCAGCAAGGACATGTGACTGGTGAACAATTAATGCATGTGGGAAAGTCCATGATCACACTTGGAAATTCTATCTATAAATTCTACTATAAGTGCAGCTTTTTCCCCCTGAAATTATACTGTATACTGTAGTACTTTGCAACAAAAGCTTTGCAAAGAAATGTTTAAAGCAAAGATGCTTTATGAAAATGAGATTGAATAGTTCTACTGTAGATTTAGAAACTAAAAGCTAACTAAAGCTAACTGAAGCTAACTGAAGCTAACTGAAGTCATTTTAGGGAAACAATACTGAGAAACCTGGACAATGTGTCACATGCAAAACCCTGCAGCTTAATTGTGTTTCTTTTTTCTTTCTTTTTTTTTCTGAAATGTGGTCTGTTACATAATAAGCTTCTTCTTTACTGACATACATTTATATCTCTATCTCTCAGTCTCTGTTGTTGCTTAATCCTACACAGTTTAATGTCCCTCTCTAAAGAAATCTGTAAATTAGTCTGATCTACAGATACATTTGCTTTATTCCACAAAAATTTCAAAACACATCTGCAGTTTACTTTTCTTGATCCAACTGGAGAGCCTCATCAATAACACTGAGTATTTATCACCATGTGTTTAGCAGATATTATTTCCCATACTTCAAGCTTAATGTTTTTTTTTACCTTAACTTAAATCTTTACAGACTGAGCCTTCGTGTAGAAAATGACTCTTAATTAATATTAAATATAATAAGAATAGAAATAATATTTTGTGCTTTTAAAAGTGCAAGTGAAAAGCATAAAATTATATTGTTTGTTGGAAAAGTACTGTTTGGAAATTTTTGCAAAGTACTTGTGCATATCAAGCACAAATAAAGTTCTAGCATTTCAACATCTGGTTACTTTCAAAAGTAGAAAAAGAAAAAAAAAAGAAATAACATCAAACATTTACATCTGCCTCTGTCGCATCTGCATTTAAACACAAACATTGTCTCTCATTATACTGCCTCATCATTGTCTCTTCATTACACTGAGCATGATCTGTCTTTCATTCAGCGGGGAAATAATCCCTGGAATAATTCTGTTAGGTCCATTATGCTGGATAAATGTAATTTTTGTAATTTATCATTTTTAAAAACTATATGTTTAGTGGTGGCCAAAATGATTAAGAACACATATGCCAAGAGTTAGTTCCAACTAAATAATCTGGACGATAACAGCACCGGGATGTTCCACTTTACTGTATGCATCACTCAGTGTCCCAGGTGTTAATCGTTAATTACACTAACTAACTAATGGTATGGAGGAAGACTCCATAAAACCATTCCAACATGTGGGAGGTGCTCCAGGAAGCACGGGCTGAAATCTTATCAGATTATCTTGAAAAATTGTCAGCTAAAAAGTCTGCCAAAAAAAAAAAGGTGCTGCAAAAGGTGTGAAGAACACATTCATCATTTGCATCAAAATCATTATTTCTGATGCTGACAATATCAGCGTGTCTTGTTCTTCTGCTATACTGTAGTTTCTATTCAGACTAATTTTGTGTGTGTTTCCTTAAAATAAAAAAATAAAACGTCTATAAAAAATATAACGTCAAAAAAAAGTGATCGCAAACTTGTGAGCGGTAGTGTACATGCCAAAACCAACAGTCTGAGTCAAGAGAGCTGATTGGATAGTCATGAAAGCTCTTTTAGTAAGAGAACACTTCTACTAATATTAAACCCTATTCAAGCCACTACTTGGTGTGTTAACCAGATCATTGTACACCCTAGCACAATAGCTTTTCAGGATTTATTTGGGATTTAATCACAGTACCCAGAAGTTAATGGAGCTGTTTTCCCATAGTGGAAAAAATGGAAATATAAAGAGAATCTTATGGGATTTCCAGGACTGTCCATCACGTCCATGTTTTATCTACATTATACCAGGAACTTTTAAAATATCCATTCAAGCCTGTTCAATAGCTTTCAAATTCCGGAAGATATGTGTTGGTCAGAGGTGGGTAGAGTAGCCAAAAATTGTACTCAAGTAAGAGTAGCTGTACTTCAAAATGATATTACTCAAGTAGAAGTAAAAAGTAGTCATCCAAAATATTACTCGAGTAAGAGTCAAAAACTATTTGGTGAAAAGATACTCAAGTACTGAGTAACTGTTTCATCATGTCCGATTTATTTTTTTTTAAGAACAAAATGATTAAATAATGGAGAAATTCTGACATTTTCAAATAATGATTAAAAAAATATATATATAAATAAACAAATAAAACTAAATATCTTTACAAGATATCAAATTAAGGAACAAGAAACACAAATTTCTTAATCTCACTTCTTTCACAACATAAAGCTTTTGAAATAAATCCCTACTGGAGGTAGCATATGTATTTTTGAAGAGTGTCGACTATTTCCTGTGTAAGATATACTGTATATTCAGTTGCTCTCTAAATGGCTCAGCAAATAGAAAATAACATTAGAACATGCATACAAGAGGTTAACCAGAACAAATGTAACAAACGTATATATTTAGCCTCTAGCTTATTTGCTAATTATATAAGTAGACATTGCAACATAAAAAAAAAAATCTAAACTAACCGCGACATGTCTACCACAGCTGAAGATATGACTACATGTGATTATTGGTATTGCGGCTGATTGGTCAAACAGAGTCATGTGATTATTGTTGTTACATCTGATTGGTGGAAAACAGTCATGTGGTACTGTAGATCCAACGGCTGCATTTCTCTGGCAAAAATAAAGTGTATCTAATGTGTAGAATAAACGGTTAGAAAAGCAACGAGTCGAGTGACGAGGAGTTGGAGTAGCGTTTCTTCTTCACAAATCTACTCAAGTAAAAGTAAAAAGTATGGTGAAGTAAAACTACTCATAGAAGAACATTTTTTTTTCAAAAAGCTACTTAAGTAAATGTCACAGAGTAAATGTAACTGTAACCCACCTCTGGTGTTGGTGGAAGAAAAATAACAAATCATAATTTGTTCATAAGAACTAGGGTTTGTGGAAGTGTTGTATGACAGCAATCCCACACTGGAGGTCATGCTGTTGTAGATGGCTATGATGCCTTGGGCACTCGGGCTGTGCCCTCACGCATCACAGCCGTGCTGATATTCATCACAACGGCACTCTCTCTCATGTGATATCGCTTAATTATAGTTCTCCCCATGCTCAAAACAAGTGATGTCAATAACTTGTCATAACTTGTTCAAGCCTGTCTGGCTAAAGCTAATTAGAAGCAGCTGGTTTCTTTAATGAGGAGAACAAACATGTGGCAGGACTTTTACTTTCTGAAGTCTATCTCTGCAGAAAAGTGCCTAAAACTAGGGAATTCTCAAATGAATTGTTAACTTCTAAGGCAAATCTCCATACACGATCTTCAGGAAGCAATCAAGGACACATGGATTAATCAATTGACACCAGACGTCTTTTTGACTCTATGCCCAGTCTGATCCAACAGGTTTTAAGGAATAAAGGAGTTCATATGAAATATTATTAGGCATTATTTTACTAATTTGAGAATGTCAATAAAACATTGAATTTCATGTCTGTCTCACTATTTTGGCCACCACTCTAAGTCCTCTTCTTTGCTTTCATAATGATGTAAGGTACAGAAGTATTACGACAATCAGTATCTCATTAGAAATTAAACTGATTACTGGTCCATTTTAGTTTTGCATGTAATATCTCATACAAAGCGATTTAGCGTTGAATTTGTTAAAGTGGACACATAAAAACATATCTATGTTTTGGCAAAGTATATTTGTTATAATGTTTTATGAAAGCAAAAAAATAAAAAATAATTATGGGCAGAAATCCTCCATTCCTAGGGCACCACGCACACCACGAAGCAATTCTGTGAGCCTGACTGTGTATAAAATATAGCTTATGACAACTCCAGGCACGCTTAATTATACACTGGTCAGTACTGTAGTGCAGCTGAATGTGCAACACTTGGAGTTTGTCATACCTGTCTAGTGTATTTCTGCCTGTTTTGAGAATATTCGCTGTCTGTTCAGTTTGGAACCTGAAACAAATGGAACAAAAAACCCACCACATCATATCATTACTTTAGTTTTTGTCACTAGTTTACTTTAAAACTACCAACACATTTTCCCCCTACTACTAATAGGTCACAGCTGAATGCTCTGGTACATTTCTTTTCACGCAAGCATGGTTTCTGTTGGGACCAAGCTGTTAGAGGAACTGATACAGATCTCATTACAGATGTTTCTCACAGTCTCTCTCTCTCTCTTAACTGCACTTAAAAAGCAACTATATTTGTTTTGCATTTACTTTCATTACCTAACCAATGGCTCATGGTTCCACATTTTTTCCTCTCCTCTTAAAGAATATGTAACACAACTGCATATTAAATATGCATATTCCATTATAACTTGTAAAACAAATGCATTATGCTCGTCGTAGAACCAATGCAAACGTACCGTTTTAAGCGATTGAGAATGCTGTCATCATTCTTTTTGATGTCCTGAACTATTTTTTGGATTTGCCTGCAATACAAAAGAACAGTGAGATTAAACAGAGTCGTCGTTTGCATATCAAACATCCAACCACAGCGTACATGTCTGCACGATAGTCAAAGATAGCAAACTCTATTCGCAGCACACGGGGGACACGAGGGGGGGAAACATTATGATAGAGACATAATATGACAGAGATATTCCAGATCATAAGCTGGTTAGATCCATGCGAATTCTGTTTCAGTGAGTGACTGTTTGCTGGCATTTCACAGAGCAGAGTTATGTTTGTTGGGCTTAAATAAACTTAGGAACATAATTCATTTTCCGTTACAAAAGTAAATAAAGCACACTTGGAACAATAAATAAAAAAAATATCTCATTCACGATCATCCACAGCATCGCAATGCAAACCATTAAGTCCAGTAATGTATAGTCTCTCTGTGTGTCACTGGGGCAGCTCCGTCCCCTCAGTGCATGATTCTGCAAAACCTCTGCAGGTGTCCTGTGGTATCTAGCATTATACTATTTGTAGCAGATTCTGTGGGGTTGCACTTCCATGGATCGGGTTTGTTTGTCCGATGAATCTTATGGGTGCTCAACTGGATTGGGATCTGGGGAATTTGGTCGGAGTCGGAGGCCTCATGCTCTTTGCCTGCAAGGCCTTATGCGTACAGACTGTGGAACGTTGGATATTCTGGCTCTTTTCTGTCACATCTGTTATTTGTGCTACATTGGCTTTTTTGTGAAATCGGACCAGACAGGCTAGCCTTTATTACACATGGGCATGGGTGAGCACCGAGTGCCCATGAACCTGTAACCAGTTTACTGGTATTTCAATAATCAATTCATAATCAATGTTAATGTCTTATGGTGTTAATGTTATGGCTGATCGGCGACTTCTACACACTTTCCAGACACCCACGTACAAAATTTCGATTGAACTAAATAAAAAATGCAAGGAACAATCTTTTCACATTACTTCAGGGTAAAAAAGAGAACCATATTGACAAAATGCTGCCCTTGTGAATATGGATGTCTTTGGTGTGTCAGTGGTAGCGGAGATGAGAGTGTGTGCGACTTGAGACGTATAATTAATAAGATTATCGTTTTGCTTAGTCTGCTGTCTCCCACGAACTCACTAAACAAAGCACAATTAAGAAAGATTTCTGAAAATAGACTTTAACTGCATTTCAAAAGAACATGCTTAAACCACAGCAGATTATGAAACACACGACCGCCGAGAGATGATTCTTTTGATAGCATTGTTGTCAGTAGTGTGCAATCTTTCATCAAGTGCTAAAACACCTACAGCACATAGGCATACACGCTTCAACATTTATAACTCTCAGTGTGTGTTATAAATGTTTAGTTACCATTACAAGAAATCTCTTAAATCTTTTCACACACACACACCACACCGATAAGTGGCTCAATTCTAAATCAAGAAACGAGTACAGAGTACAAAACTTAAAGAAGAACATTTCATTCAACTGAAGCTTTTTCCTGTTCCAATAGTGTGATTACCAAAAATAAATGAAGCACAAACACAACTTATAGTTTCCCTGCTCCATAATAATCTTAACAGATTTATTTGTAACTTAAAATGTTTTTTTTTTTTCCATTAACCTTATGATGAACATTACATTAAAAAAACACCTCCAACAACAGCCACAAAAGTGTTCTTAAAATATATTTCTTACCGGAGTTTCTCACTGGCCGGCACAGTGATCTTGCTCAGTTTCTCCATGCTGTATGAGAGAATGAGGATGTGTGTGTTCTCTAAACTAACGCTATGAGGGACTGGGCAAAAAGCCAAGGGTTGGACATCTCACTAATGCAGTGTGGTTATTCTTTTACTCCTTACCCTCTTCTTTCTTTCTTTCTTTCTTTCTTTCTTTCTTTCTTTCTTTCTTTCTTTCTTTCTTTCTTTCTTTCTTTCTTTCTTTCTTTCTTTCTTTCTTTCTTTCTTTCTTTCTTTCTTTCTTTCTTTCTTTCTTTCTTTCTTTCTTTCTTTCTTTCTAATCCTATTTATTGACCATATGTGTTACCACACAAGCATCATATTCTTTTCAGATAATACACAAGACACACAAACTACTATCATTATACAGATTAAATAAAGACACCAGTCAACAGACTATGATTAACAATATACACCTATTGTGACTATGCATGGTAGTAAAGACAGCAATAAACTGCATCACATATGAAAATGATGTGTGAGGGTTTGTACAGTGTACGATACTGTATATAAAAGAAAGAAAAAAGTGCATCACATATGGAAAGATCATTCGATTTTCACCCTCATGTTTATTAAAAATATAAACATACAAGTAACTCAGTGATCTTAATAAAATATAAGGTTTATATGAATCTGCCTGTCGGGCAGTGGGCTTTTCGGACTTTTTTGTTTTTGTTTTTGTTTTTTTGTCTCGCAATTACTGTATCATGTGTAACTACCTTATAGCACAGACTCAGGAATAAGACATAAGGTTTCCTGACTTTAAATGCACTCTGTCACATATCTTTTCCTCATGGATGGTCACCTTTTTCCAACATAAAAAAGTAACTTTTTTTTTTCTGAGATCAAAATACAAAAATTTATCCCTAAAAAACAATCAAACAAAAACAAACAAACAAAAAAAAAAGTGTCTGTCCATACGACACTTCCACATTCTCGTTTAATGGCAATTTCATTCCTGGGAATTAAAAGACCACTCGCAGTGCGTGACCTGATTGGCCAAGATATCCAGTTAGACTGTTCTACTAAAATGGCCATACAAAGCAAGGATGCTGTAATGCAGCCGAATATACTGTAGAGTGGAGACCCTGTTACCACCTCAAAGAAATATTTGAGAATATTTGAGTAACTGCTTCAGTTTTCCAATGGACTTGAATTTGAATTTTAAATTTAGTACAGAATGACATAGCATACTTTGTTTTATCATCACTTGTTGTGCAACTGCCAGAAGATAAATTAGTTCCTGCGGTCACATCAGTAAGGTTAGTAAACAGTCGTTTCCTCATTTGAAGTAAAAACCATTGACATTCCGTTAACGAGAAACCAAATCACAACCTGCTTCGATTTTTTCCCATTAAATCTATCTGAAAATCAGAACAGATCTAAAGGAATGGCTTTGTCTTTGTCTGCCACTCACTGCAAGCTTCACTAGATCAACCTGGTTATTATGTTAGATTATCTGTTTTGTTTATGTCAGATTATGTGAAATAGGAGCCAGGAAAGCTCCTACGAAATAGCTGTTGCTATAGAAACCGTAATGAGCAGCAATTGGCAGGCCCGAGCACCAAGGGGGTAACAGTGTTTAATGAGCCAGTATTGGATGATATTATGTCATATTCCTGGTCATACAGTGGAGTATAAAAGTCTGATACTGATCTGGGAACTATGATTATTATTTAAAACCTATTTGAAAATATTTGAAAGCACATAAAATCAGTAAATGTTTAGTATTTTAACTCACTCACTCATCGTCTATACCACTTTATCCTGTATTCAAGGTCACGGGGACCTGGAGCCTATCCCAGGAGGCTTAGGACACGAGGCGGGGTACACCATGGACAGGGTGCCAATCCATCGCACGGCACATACACACACACTACGGACAATTTGGAGCCTAATCCGCACTTCTTTGGACTGTGGGAGGAAACCGGAGTGCCCGGAGAAAACCCACCAAGCACGGGGAGAACATGCAAACTCCATGCACACAGAGACGGGAATCGAACCCGGACCCTGGAGGTGCAAGGCGACAGTGCTAACCACTACACCGCCATGTCGCCAGTGTTTTTAATTGTTAAATATTAATAATAATAATAATCATCATCATTATAATAATAATAATTATTATTATAATTATTATAACTTGCACTTTATAAAATAATGGCATATGATATAAGCAAGACATAAGCAAGTAGCACAATTATGCAAAACAATAATTTAAACATGGCTGAATGCAGCTCAGAGTGAGTAGGCCGACTTTTCTTAAAAGCATATTTCTTAAAAGCAGTTTTAAATTTAGTAACAGACTGAAGTGAGGACATGTATTGGGGAAGTACGTTCCAAGGTTTTTTTTGTTGCAGCATTAGGGAAGGCCCTGGTCGCTATAGTGCTGAGATTGAACTGTGGTACAGAGAGTAAACCCTGATGGGGACCTCAGAAAGTTCAAATGTGTGTTAGTGTGGAGAATGTCTTTACAATACGCGAGAAGCAAGCGCTTTGCCTTTTTAATCTATCTGATTGTGTAGTGGTTAGCACTGTGGCCTCGCACCTTCAGGTTCGAGAGTTTGATTTCCACCTCAGGCCTGTGTGCAGGGAGTTTGCCTGTTCTCTCCGTGCTTTGCGGGTTTCCTCCCACAAAGACATCTCCAAAGTCATGAAAGTTAAGTTAATTGGCGTTCCCAAAAAATTGTGTGTGTGTGAGTGAGTGAGTGAGTGGGTGGGTGGGTGTGCCTTGCGATGGATTGACACCCTGTACAGGGTGCGCGTTCCCCGCTACGTGCCAAAAGTCTGCTGGGATAGGCTCCAGGCCCACTTTGTTGGTGATGGGTTCTGGTGATCTGAGCTGGCATATTTCAAATGTACGTGGGAGCAAAAGAAAGGTTTGAGTTTATGAAACAGAAAAGGCTGCACGGATCAACATTTATGTTTTACTTAGGAGTTTAAAAAACAAAACAAAAGGAGCTTTATTTGAGATCAATCAAATATTGGACAAAGACAGCTAATGGCAATTCACATGCGTATGGAAGCAGATCAGTCTCAAAAATAATTCACGTGCGTATCCCACTTCACATGCGTAAAATCCAATACACACATGCGTGTCCCACTTCATGTGCGTAAAACGCAATTCACATGCGTAAAACCCAATTTTCACGTGCACGAAAAAAATATATATTCACAAAAAAACCACTCACGTGCACAATATACGCAAAAGGTGTGCAAAGCTTGAGTACTTGAGTGCTGCGCTCCTGGAGGGCTGTGATTGGTTGAATGGTGAGGTCATCTCTGATTGGCTAAAGAGAACGGGTGACCCACGTTGCTGCCAGCAAAGTCTCAAAAATACACACACACACAAATTCAGAGATATTCACACACGAAAGATGATTTTCACATGCACAGTCCATGATGAACTCGTGAATTTTAAACATTTGCATTTGTAAAACGTATATTATAAATATATATTATTTTGTGCACATGAGTGTTTTTTTGTGAATATATTTTTTTTCCGTGCACGTGAAAATTGTATTTTGCGCACGTGAAGTTGCACACGCATGTGTGCATTGGATGTTACGCACGTGAATTGGATTTTACGCACGTGAAGTGGGATACGCATGTGAATTATTTTGGAGACTGATCTGCTTCCATACATGCGTGCATGATCGCATGCAAAGTCGCAAAGGTTGACAATAAAATACGGTAGATATGAGGATCAACAACAGCATTTTGATGTTTACCATTATTTAAATACTAAGAGACACTCCCGCTGAAATGTCCCTCAGATATTTCAAAATGTAAAGGAGCTACTGCTGAGAACATCAGAGCAGAGCAACAAACCGGTGGAAGGTCAATCCTACATGTTGTCACACTGGGGCAAAATCCAATTGGTCTGTTGAATCTGTGTGCATTAGAAAAAAATGGAAAAAGGTGAAAAGAAAGCAGGGAATGTTTCTGTACATGCACATTGGAAACCCTTCTGATTGTCTGAATGACTAAAAGGCAAATTTTGCAGAATTGGTTCTCTTTTCATATGGCTTATTTAATTATAAGCCATACATTCTGTTGCCAGCTCGTGGTACGTCAACAAAGCACTATTAGCATATTTATGTATTTATACTCAGCATTTGATAGGAGACCAGCATATAGCACAACCAAAAGTGGAATTAGTTCACACATTTTGCTTGCACAGCATAACATATTGTTCCTCCATGGCAACATTGTTCCACATGTCCAAATCTAGCTTCCCTAATATTTGTCTATGAAGTGTGTATATACATACATACTTCCTGGTCAGAAAAAGTCACAGACACTGTGATTTCTTTTAATCAAAGTTTAGCTTTGATTACAGCACACAAGTGTGGTGGCCAGTTGATGTGTGAAGATGATTCCTCATGCTCCTAGAACCAGTCATTTACAATATGCCTGTGCCATCAGGGTAGAAAAACTGCATCATGTGATAACCTGGTCATGGAATTCATTCAGGTCATCAGCTGACTTCATTTGTATTTTCACATAACATTGCTGGACCTGACCAACTGATGCAACCCCAGATCATAACACTGCTTCCAGAGGTCTGTACAGTGGCCACTATGCATAATGGGTGCATTTAGGAATTTTATATATATTTGTGATATAAATGATTATATCACATTTCCTAAATGTATACACTAATATACTGTATAAATATATGTATAAATTGTCCATCGCAGTTTATGTATCATTGATTGCTTGACATCAAATTTGACTTTATTGTTATGACTCCTCTAAAAGAAGTATTAAAATGTTTTGTTCCTGTTGCCAGCTGGTAAATCAGTGACAATGAATCATTAGTCATGTGTATGTGACTGCACCCCATCACTGATAATAATTTAGAAGTTTGAATCATATTGCTTGATGTATTTGCCAATGCCATCCTTCCTGTTTTTATTGAATCACTAGTAATTGATCATACACAGAAATAACATAGACTCAGTACACGCTAAATGCGTTTATGAAGTATATTATTCATGCCTCTGTATTTAAGCCCTTGTTAAAATCCACACAAGCTTAAATAAAAATAAAAGAAAATAAGAATTCATCTAGAAACCCATGTCCGAAATCTATCTTAATCACTTAAAAATGTTACGGTAACAAAATATATGTTATTTACATACAGTAGTATCAGTGCTGTTTGGATATCAATGATGAAAAAAAAATGTTGTTGTTCTCACCGGGGACATACATTATCTAAGTGTTTCTTTTGTAATTAATTATAAAAAAGCCATTGCCATTTTAAATATGTACAGTATATTCTGCAGACTCAGGTCAAATGTCTTGCATCACATAGCGTGTATTTGGAAACAATGTCGAGTGGAAACCTGCCATGGTTGGTGTTAGAGTCTGCGTCATTCTGACTATATTCATCTCTGACCTTCAGCATGTTTCCCCTTAACACTTTGCATGTCTTCCTGAAAGTGCTTTATTTAACTCCTCAAATAAAACCTTGTAATGAAAGTGCTTAACTTTGCTCGGATTCTGAAGAACACACCGAAATTTTCTGGGTTTGCAACAGGGTAATAGGAAAAAGGGCACGTAAATTAAATAGATGTTGCATTTTTTCAATAAACAGTTTCAATAAAGACTGATGGAGGAAACAGATCTGAAAGTCATAGGTACATAGATAACAGGTACAAGATGCAAATTGTCAACCTGTATGATTCTACTCTGCCTGTCTGGTGTCGGGAAACTATCAGGTCGGGATGGTAAGATTGTAATAGTTTAGTCTGCAATTTGTGGCATATAATGTTTACATAAAAATTTTATATACTGCCAGCTCCCCCCCCAAAAAGAAAAAATACTGTAATTTCAAGTTTGTCCAACACAATATTAACACCTGCAAGGATAATACTGAAGCTTCAACTTTGTGGGGAAAAATGTGGTTGGAAAAACATCATAAATGTGGATCACTTACTGTATACACAGGGCAATCAGAACAAAAAAAAGTTTTTTGGGGAACATAAAGATTTGACTTTGCAGCAATGGTCATGTGATCTGATGAGTGCAGACTGATTCTAATCCAGCGTGATGAGCGCATCAGGGTAAGAAGGGAAGCGCATGAAGCAATGCACCCAATGCACAACCAGTTACATAATCATTCTCATTTACTAAAGTCATGGTGGCTCTTCAAACTGTCCTAGACACACTGAGATACGGGTCCATTGCAAAGGCCCTGTGTTTACACATATTCCTACACCAACTCACCTCTTTTGGTTTAGCCAATCAGCCTACTGGCATGATTTTTGGAGGTTGGAAGAAACCAAAGGAAACAGAAGAAACATACAGACATGGAGAGCTCATGCAGAGAAACTCCACACAGCCCTCAGTCGCCAAAGTTACATGCTGTATTACCATGCCACCCACCACAATGCTTTCATTTTCGTAATAACTAACGGAGGTTTTAGACATGGCCACTGTGTTGAACACTGCAACATGCCCGCACACCATCTGTGCGATTGTTCGCCCTATAATTTATACAGACAACCAGCCGGTGATGTCTGGCAGCATTGTTTTTGATGCATTTGCTGTGAAATTTTCTGAAGCACTTTTACATTTACCTTTTACTGAACTGGCACGATAACGAAACTGGAATATTTTTTAAAGTAATGGATTCACAAAAACAATGTGTTTGTTTATCATAAATTCTAAACTATCCTTAGTGTGAATTGTGTCGGCAATGGGGGGGCTTAGAGGCTAGACATAAGTGAAATCAGGACCTGAAGCTAAGCTGTTGCTAATTTTAGGCGTGTCAGGACTGAGTTTCACAATAGGTCTCATGGTTAAGAAGAGGAAGTGCTTTTTAGTTAAGAAGAAAAGGAACTTATAGAGCATGTTGAAATCAGAAGGTCAGGAGGGTCAAAAAGATGGTGATGAGTTTATACATAGAAATTGCTTCACGTTATACAAGCAACTTAGGAATTTCGTTAGTTAAATGTTATTACTTTAAATTTAAAATGTATATGCAATTAATGACTCCTAATTAATGCGCTTCTTATCAAGACAAATTAATTTGTGTATTTACATTTAAGCAATATAACATAAGAGTGATGCTGTGTAAGATGTTATGTTATAAGCCTGTGATGTGGCCGTCAGCCTGAGGATGCAGCCGAGTGCCAAAGTGCTGATATTCAGTACAACAGCATGACCTGGTGTGTGATATTGCTTTTATACAACAGTTCCGCAAACGCCATTTGTTATCAACACATTGTAATGTTTTTGTTTATTTAAAGAGTTATTTTGCTTATGACTGTATACTTCCATAGCTTGTGTACATCCATAGCTTTATTTTTTATCATATATCTCAAACAAGACTTTCTGTGTAATATGAGATATTCAAGGAGAAAGTCTTTGTGCCAACCTACCCCACTACAAACCCAATGGGGCAGGTTGGCACAAGGGAAAAAATCTAGTCAAAACAATAATGTAAAACTAGAAGGGCATTTAATTCACACGTCTGCTATCCAAAATAAGCAACACTGTCAGACGTCCAAGCAGTCTGCAACTGTAACTGTTGGGTCACCATTATTTGCATCCATAATTAGAATGTAACATGTTAAAGTGCGATACAGAAGGCTATTTACTGTACTGTGCCTGTATGTAGCACAAAGACTAAACTATCTGAAATAACTATCGTCAATTTCCACTAAAACATGCCCTTAAAAAAAAAAAAAAAACTATAATACTATAAATAAATAAATAAATAAATAAATAAATATTATTTTTAAGACACACTTTATAAATAACTATATGTTGAGTAAGTTTTCAACTTATAAATTATTAATATTTAATATTTAAAATACTTAATATTAGTCATTTTGGGGATTATGAAGGAAAAACTGTGTTGTTCAATTTCAGGAAGCTTAAAACTTAAATGGTCTGCAGCTCTTAACAGTAAGAGAAAGAGAAAATAACCCCGAGCCATAGTAAATATTGATCCAGTACAACATGGCCACTGTAGCACTTTCAGTTTTGCCTAATGTGTGAGTTAATTCAGTGATGTAGTAGATTGTATTGGCTGTTTGTCCCAAATTGCTCCACTCATTATACAGAGCAGTTTCAAGTGTAAGAAACCTTACTAAAAACAAGTTTATTCAAGTGTGCTAATAGTATAATTCTTTTGAACTAAAAATAAGTAAGTTTACCTTCAGTTGATTTTTTATGTACTTACAGTATCAGAGATATACTAACCAAAAATATAGTTACTGAAATTCTTGGTTTAAAGTTTAAAGTGTAAAGTTTACGCTTACATATACTTATGTATATTTTGACATATACTTAGAAAAGAATAATTAAATGTACTTGCTTTAAAGTTCAAGAGCAAGTTTGGGTGGAATAGTTCAAAGTGAAAAGCACATGGGTGGAACTGAATTTGATCTTTTATTTATTGTACACAGTGTCATTAACCCACACAGGAACATATGACTGATTTTACTGACAATTCCTCCAAAGTGTTAAATTTTGCATCTAAAAAAAAACTAGAATATTGTGGAAACGTTCATAATTCAATTCAAAAAGTTTCATGCAGATGCCAATTTTCTTTCCCAGCATGACTTAGGACTTGCCCACAGTGCCAAAACTACCACCAACTGGTTTGCTGACCATTATATTACTGCGCTCGACTGACCAGCTAACTCGCCAGTTTGCTTAGATAGCAGCTTTCAGCTCATCTGTATTGTTGGTTCAAGTGTTTCTCATCATCCTCTTGACAAAACCCCATGAAGTATTTATGGGGTATTGTTGAAGTGAAACCCTGAGGAGCCTGACCAGGTATCGAGTGCATAAATGCACATAATTTTTTAAAGGTTAGATATTTCTATATTCTTTTTTCTCATTATTTTGAGATACTGGATTTTTGACTTTCATGAGCAGTAAGACGTAATCATCAAAATTAAAACAAACAAACAAACAATATATATATATTTTACATTGCATATAATTGATCTCAAATATAAAAGTATGACAGCGTTACTATTTTAGTTAAATTATAAATCCACAATATTCTAATTTTTTGAGATGCATTAGTACACACAGAAACGTGCACAGGCAGGTGCGGTTGCTCGTGCATCTGCAAAGCCATTGTTATTTGCTTTTGTTAATTTCCTGTTTTATTCAATGCTCAACTGTAACACTTTGAACGCTGCTTAGTCCTACATGAGCGTTATAATGCACTGGATAGTTACATGTCAAGGGCCGATTCATGAGAATCTTTATTATGGGATGTAGGTTTACTGGTGGTCAAAATAATATAATATTCTTTATATAAAAAAAAAAATATATATATATATATTATTTTGTTTGTGTAAAGCTGCTTTGCGACAATGACATTTGTTAAAAGCTCTATACAAATAAAATTGAATTTAATTAAATTCTTAAAAAAGTATATCTTTTTAAAACTGAAAAGTGGGCCAATTTAGTCCCACGATCTTGTACGTTTACAAGTATACTACAGGTTCTAGTATATTGCTATGAGTATACTTACTACATGAAATATACTTATATACCTTGGTTAGTTGTTTCTCCTTGTGATGTTTTAACAGTTGTATCGTACTTATTTCTTGGCTATTGACTTATCTTATTTTACGTGCACAATTATACACATTCAGAATACATGCACTTGTGTCCTGTCTCATGACACACATTATAAAACCACATTTGGCAAAAATCCCAGATACCTATAAAAATAGATTATATTTCAAATTTGACAATGTTTGCATAAAATATTGTGAAGTAGCATATGATCAGCATTTCAAGATGGAAACAAAAACGACACTGGTAAAATTAATAGAAACACGTGTGCACTCTTGCGCTTGTTCCATTTATAGCACAGAGACGTTCAAGGGGTTCAAGGGGTGCTCAGTATACACACTGAGCTCTGTTACACAAGTCACCTGATGCTAACTATAGTAAAAATCTACCGAACAAATAAACAATCCTAGTCCCTTTCTATAGTCGTCTTTAGTTCTGCCATCAAAGTGTAAACCCTTCTCTAGTCTAGAAGACCTGAATACGTGTGGAAAGGGCACAGCTTTCTATATTGGTAGCTAAAACAAACTGCATTAAAAGGGA
Source organism: Clarias macrocephalus (assembly GCA_011419295.1). Lineage (NCBI taxonomy): Eukaryota > Metazoa > Chordata > Actinopteri > Siluriformes > Clariidae > Clarias > Clarias macrocephalus. Next base: position 72,580 of record JAAGKR010000936.1, read on the forward strand.
AGCAGAGAAACCACAGTTGAGTACGTTTTTGTGGTGCCACATAATTTTGTCACACCAACATGCGACCCAGGGTGCTTTATAGACCACGGGTATCCATCTGCACATATACTGTACCGTCCTGTATAAGGTTCTGTATAAAGAAAAATTGCTAATGGCTTGAAAAAGCATGATATGACTCTGCTTTTAATCGCTGATCTACTGTATCGCTGCATGTGGTACATTTTTTTTTTTTATAAATAATAATGGTTTAAGGTTAAAAATGTGGAAGGATGTATTAGTGGACCAGATAGAGTGAAAGTGTCTGAACATATTTGTGTTAATAAGGAAGTCAATTTGTGTATTTGTGAAGGTTAATATGTTAATGTGTAGCAGAAAGAAGGAAACGAAACCATATCTTACGGGCGGTGGATGAGGCTGAACTTGCTCAGATCGTTGTCGGTGAGATTCTGTGGGGGGAAAAGGACAAAAGAGTTAATTGTATTCATCACATCATCCTGCATTTGACCTGCAGGTCTTTTTGTTTGTTTGTCATGGGCTTAGTCATTTTGCTGTTAATTTGTTGATTAAGTTAATCGTTGTCTTTTGCTCTGATTTCTAAAAAAATCTAAACATTTTGCATTGTTAAATCATATTGTGTTTACAATGAGGTCTAATAAAAGGAACAATTTCTGTGATCTCAAACTGTAACAATGGGTAAATATTGTGCTCCACTATTAGCCTTTAACACACTTATTTATCATTTTCCAGTGACATTCTATGTGACTTTCATGTAAAATCCAGTGGACTCAAAGTTCCAGAATGCAATTCAGCTGAGTTACAACAACTACTGTAGCTGAGTTCAACCTGTGAAATGACAAGTGTGATGGTGCACATGGTGGTATTATGCTGAAACTTTAAAGCCCTGTGTCCTCTGTTTGAGGAGAGTATACAGATGTTACGGTGTGTGAGTTGGACAGAGAAGGCAACTAAAGGGCTGCTGGATCATATTCATTTTATGTAAAAATAAAGCATGAGTTAAATCACACTGGCTCCACTATCAGCAAGCACTGGAATTACATTGTGGATAACATATGAAACCATTAAAGTCAGCTCAGCTGGTCAGAATTAAATCCCATTTTATTCTCCATCACTGAAGGTTAAATGTTAGTTATAAATATGAAAATGTATTGTTTTAAGTGGATTGTCCCCCTTTAGTTCTTCTGGTTTTATGATGAATGATATTGTACCACGATGTTAGCATTGTAAAAAGGAAGAAATGTTTTGTGTCATCTGTGTAAAAAAAAAAATGGCAAAAAAGTTTCAGCAGCCTTGTGTGACTTCATGACATTTATTTCTGTTAAGAATGACCTTTAATGGGGTTCAGGTCTGAACAATTCATGTGTAAAAAGGATTCCTCATGTTCCCAGAATCACAATCTGAGAATATGCTCATGCAATGTGATAACCCGGCCACTCATCACATTCAGGTCATCAGCTGATTTCATTTTATTGCCACATACAGTCTTATGCAAAAGTTTAGGCACCCCTTGATAAATAACAGATTTTGGTGATTTTTTTTATTAATTAAAAAGATGTTAACACTGTCTCTCTTGGAAATGAGAACTTTTGCACAGTGGCTCAATAATGATTTTATTATAATTTCTTTAAATTTTTTTTTTTTTTACCTTTGTTCAATTCATGAAATAAAAAGTAACTGTACACCAATTTTTGCTAAAAATATTGTAAAAAGTATTATTTAAAAAAATCACCAAAATCTGTTATCAAGGGGTGCCTAAACTTTTGCATAATACTGTAACGTTGCTGAGACTAGACCTCACCCACTGAAGCAACCCCAGATCATAACACTCCCTCTAGAGGCTTGTACAGTTTGGCAGTATGCATGATGGGTGCATTGCTTCATGTGCTATGCTTCTTACCCTGACACGCCCATCGCTCTGGAATAGGGGCAGTCTAGACTCATCAGACCACATGACCGTTTTCTATTGCTCATAAGTCCAATCTTTAACAAATTGATCCCTTTTTCTGATTAGTCTCATTAACAAATGGTTTTCTTATGGCCACACAGCTGTTAACTCTTACATTCACTAATAAACATACAGTAGCTGTGATTTCTACTGTTGCATTTTTACAAAACACAACTTCACCAAGCATTTAAATGATCTCTGATCATGGTCATTCATGACATTTCTTCCAAGAATTTGGAAGTTTAGCGCAATCCTTCTGTGTGTTAATAAGATGTTGGACTGTTCTTACCTCAACATGTCCTTTGTTGTTGTTTTTTTGCTTGTCACATGCCAATATTTTGACCTTCTGGAAACACACCAACATCTTTTTCATGACCAAGGGATACATCTTCCATAAGAAATGAGAAGCTACTCATTGTATCATTAAGGGTTAAAAGAATTGGTGTGAGCTGAAATATATTAATCACTGCGCTAATTATCCAAATAGGCATTTCCTTATTTAAATATCCAGATGACCTTTTCTGCAGTGTACAGTATTTTCCATACCACTCAGGTGTATTGTTCACTATCAGCACTAGATGGAGATATAGCCTAGTTTTAAGACCGATCCAGATGACGTGGCTTCTTTACACTTGGCAAGGAGAAATGTTCTAGAGAAACTAACAGTTCATTTTATTTCCTCATGGCTCATCATGTAATCTCAGAAGTAAGGAAAAAAAGTACACAACCAGACCTCCAGTTTGAGCTTTTATACATTTTTAGAGGGAAGGTAAATGAGTGCATCTCTGCAGTGAAAAGGAGCCTTCTCCATCTTACTCATAGGGCTTCTCTTGTTTTAAGTACATTATTACTGACAGTGTCAAACCGGCATCTAGTGAGCTACAACCAAACTAAAAATGCATGACTATATTATTTAGTAGCTGCTTAGTGTATTGATTTATAGTTGGAATTACATTCTATCTGTACAGTTTCTAAGTCTCTAATGGAGTAATGGAGCCATAAGTGGCACATGCAGCATTATATTTCAGTGTGTTACACAAAATTACATCACGCTGTCCTTTGTTCCTGTAACTGATCTTAGAATACTATCTAAGTAACACGTTGTCATGAGATTTATCAAGATGAAAGGAGACACATGCCCACACAAGCAGGCAGAAATATACTGTAGATAAAAAAGAAAAAGCAGAAACTCTGAGAAAAAAAAAAAAAATATATATATATATATATATGCCACAGGCTGAATAGAGATCGTGCCTTTTTCTGGAATTAGTGCCCACTTTGTTGATTGTGTGAACAGTGACAGTAGTAGGGATTAGCCTTTTAGATAAGGACCCAAGTAATCAATGATTTAATCAGTTTAAAACTGCAGTGTGGAATGATTTTGTTAGTAATTAAAGTGGTGTTATTGATCCAGCAAGGAAAATTGTTAAAAAAAAAAAAAAAACTCACACACTTAAATGAATACGAGTCACAATATAAAGACTTGGTTACCCCCGAGTGTCACAACAGAAAAATCATTCATGAGTTTGAATCATAATACTGTAATAGGACTAGACAGGAGTCTAAGAGAGAATATTATTTCTGTTCTCTGGGTGAGAGGAATGAAGCGGATCTCTCAATCATGGGCATTTGTGAGCATCTGAGAGTTCACAATGTGGAAATTTGTGCCTTCCTATGAATGTTAAACTGCCCTGTGACACATCGTGTACAGCAGTTTAATAATATTCACTTCACATGTTTTGGAGGAAACATATGCAAACCCTAACACCTAGTATTTGGTAACTGTTGCATTATAGAAAAAAACCTATCTAAGGATTGGCAAATTGAAAACAAAGATCTAGTCTCTACGTTGGGAGAATGCAATGCTACAGCATACAAAGACATCCTACACAATGAATGGCTTCCAGTATTTGTGTCAAAAGATTGAGGAAGCCCCACATATGGGCCTGGTGAGACTTTAAACTTTGGCTTATAATTTCTTGAATGGCACATCAGAAATAAAATAAAATAAAATTGCACCTCTCATTAATTTGATTTATCAGGTATTACAACTACTGTAGTAACTTAGTGCAGGAGGGGGCACGGTGGTTTAGTGGTTAGCACCATCATCTTGCACCTCCAGGGTCCTAAATAATTAAAAAGGTTACATACTGTCATTTTAAGCAAGCCATTTTTGCTACACTGACCATAATCCTTTAGACAGTTTGCCGTGAATACATTTACTAAGGGGCGTTCAAGTCAAACCGGGACTTGTGATGGATATTTCTCCGAAATGAAGGAGTAAAAACCGAGTGATGACTTGCACATTATAGGAACTCAGCTGGGAGTTATGGTCACATCCCTCTCACAATCCTGACTTTGCTCCAAGCCATTTCCACATGTTTGGGCATTAAAGGAGTTTCTAGGAGGTGAGTCTTAGACGTGAAGCAGGCAGTCCTGATCATGGCTCCGGTGAACTGAGAAAAGGTATAGAAGGGGATTATATAATAAAAAAATAGTAGTATCAAATAGTAAAAAAGGTAGTTTTGTCCATCCACATGTGCATCCATTTGTCGTCTCTGTGGCAGTTACTTACGCACAGGGTCGGGGTGCCAGCTCAAAGCCCGGTTGTACAGTATCTAAGCATTTGGGACCTTGTTCAAGAGGTCAACAGTGGCAAGCCTGGAGGCACTGGGGCTCGGACCGGGGACTTCCTGATCAGCAGTCCAACACCTTAATCTTGAACGCACCTCAAATAATACTTAAGGAACTTTCTCACACATCATGAGATGTTTGTATATCTTCTATCTTCACAGCATGGAACAGCATTCATCCATCTAGGAACGTCTGTAGTACTCTGTAGTTGGTCACTGTATTTATTTAGCATGACCATGTTAGGACATCTGGTCAACACAGGCATAAACACACTATGGGCATTTTTTTTGGGAACGCCAATTAGCCTAATCGGTATGTCTTTGGACTGTGGGAGGAAACCGGAGAACCCGGAGGAAACCCACCAAGCACGGAGAGAACATGCAAACTCTAATGAAGTAATCGAATGCAGGAGGATCTGGAGGTGCAAGGCGAAGGCGCTAACCACTAAGCCACCGTGCCGCAGACAGCGCAGTATTTAAGTACTGTAAAAAAAGGAAACATTTGTATTTTCATCAGTATGTACATTACACAAACAGGAAACATTACAAAATAAGCATTATCATCTCAATATCTTTCAGTGTGCCGTCCTTCAGTGTACTGTCTAATGTTCAGCAAAGGGCTGCGGCAGTGTTACTAAAGAAAAACTGTACTATTTGAACTAACTTTCCAATCCTTATAGGATTTGACAGAAACTGCCAAAAGAATCCACAGCTGAATAATTTTTGGAGTGTTTGTGATAACAAAGACTGGTGTAATGCTCCGATGAATTGTTTGCATTTGATCCCAAGCTTAGCCTTTTGACACAGAATAAAATATCAAATCTATTTCAGCTCAGTGCCTCCTCAGATACAGGAAGAGTGAATTATTTATGTAGACTTCTTGAGGAGCTGGAGTGAGACACAAGGCACCCCAGTGGCCTGGACAACCAGCTGCATATTAAAAAGCAAAGCTCCTTCATAAACAGGGCACTAGAACATCATCCATGCTGTCAGCTCAAAGCACTCGCAGAAACATTGTCAGAAACTTGCCGAAAGATATCAGAGTGAAAGATGGACCATGAGATGATTTTGACCTTACACTCTTTTATAAAGAAACAAAGCTATGCACAGTACGAGGGGGGGAAAAAATGAGGCATCCTGTCGAGAACAATGAAAATAACACCACAAATATTTCTCTTTTGTTTTTGTTTTTTTTTCATTTCATTGTGGATCCTCTGTGCATTGCATGTGTGCTTCATGTCTTGCTTCACCTCAGCACCATATGTTTATCATGCCTGCATAGGCATAAGAGTAGTTTATGAATGCTGTGAGAATATCTCATGTTTCATTTAGCACTCATCAATGGCTCAGCTCCAAACGAGCTGCTCAGTACGGATTCACGTTTCAGCTGTGCTCACCTAGTCCCAGGCAATGTTATTATAATCTACTGACTAATTTCCTCGGCACCCTAGAATAGGAGCAGATGGTTAAATGCATGAGCGGTGTTTGAATATGCAGAGTAATTCATTGCAAACCCTTGGTACCTACTGAGCAAGACAGCATGTACAGCATGGAGATTATTAGCAGGAAGCTTTGCTTCTCTTGACTGATACATGCCTTTATTCCTTTAAAGTTCTGATTCTGCACTGTACTTTTCTCAAATCCTGGCTGTAACCTTAACTAATCATAGAAATGCAACATGTGACTAAATATACAAACATACAATGATAAGAGGAAAAAAAATATATATATATATATACTTTCAGAACGCTTTCATTAGCCTTACCAATTTACATCACACATGTACACACTAACTTTTTTTTATTCCTTCATTTATTTATTTATTTTTGCAATGATGAAACCCAGGCCACAATAACTGAAAGAATGCAATGGAAACCATGGTGAATATTCCCAGTGTTTTTTCTGCAGCACGTATTTTCTAGCAATATAAAAACTACATAAAAGCTAGAAGTAACTACATAAAAATGGTAAATACAACACGATATAATAAAACCTAACCTTTGTCAGAATGAAAATGAGAATTACAAAACCACTGCAAATAAATGGGTAGACCCCATAAATGCTTGTTTTTACAGAAAGGCTTCCGCAGCATCAGAGAACATTTGCCACAGCCAAGGTAGAGAATACAACGGCAGCTCTAATTTTTAATAATACAACAGTTAGTTCCGACCGGGCGATCCGATTGGACGAGAGACATTCCATAAACAATGATAACAAACAGTAAAAGCTGTGTGATGTTTAAATATATGTATCGTTCAGCATCACAGGTGTTCTAATAACACTCACTCTCAGTCGCCAGCATGGGTGAAAGTAGGTCTGTACGGTGCGGAGAACTGAGGAAAGAGCATTTACCGGCCACAAAACACATTTGGTAATGTTATGCCATCTTAAACGACACTTCATCTAATTAATAATTACTTCTGAATTGTCTCTGAACCATATGAGACAATATGTTGTTTGGTTTATGCCTTAGCCGCGTGTGTGTGTGTGTGTGTGTGTGTGTGTGTGTGTGTGTGTGTGTGTGTGTGTGTGTGTGTGTGTGTGTGTGTGTGTGTGTGTGTGTGTGTGTGTGTGTGTGTGTGTGTGTGTGTGTGTGTGTGTGTTCTGTCTGGCACATCAGGGAAAGGGCAGTTGTGGTTCAATTAGTTAAGGCTGTGAGTTATTGGGCTATTTATTGGAAGGTCGGCAGTTCAAATCTCAGGGCCACCAGGATTGGGCCCTTAACCTTATCTGCTCCAGGGGCGCTGTATGCTGGCTTAAGTGTACTGTATTTAGTACTGATCTAGTAAATGATTAGTATACTTAAAGTTAGCTGTAGTATGTAGTGTACTAACATACATACCTGACACAGTGATCAATGAAATTAATGTTTTATAAGTACATTACAGCAATTTTTACTGTAACAAATACACAAGTAATATACCATGAATATACAGTATTCTTACTGCAGCAGTAGCATGCTGTGACACATCTGGCCAATTCCAATAGTGCACGTTATGATTAATATAAATATACTTGGTTATGTCATATAGTACACACAATCTTCTATCCTACTGTATTGCAAATGTGTTACAAGTACACTAAAGGGTTTTAGGACTTTTTTACACTGATGTTTTTAAGGCCAGTGGATCACTTTACATCAGTAATAATGAGGCAGATTTCATTAATGAGTTTAAAATTTAAGATTTCAGAATTTAACTGCACATGAAAAGAAGTACTATAGTTTATTTGTGTCTTTAACAAAACTTCTGGTCATCACACACACACACACACACACACACACACACACACACACACACACACACACACACACACACACACACACACACAACAAAAATATATTGTCTGACACAATAAAAAATTTTTTGTCTGAACAAGGAAAGGCATTATTATAGGAATATTACCATATTATTTCAAACCTGGGGAAAACTTTATGTTTTTGCATCTGATCTTGAATTTAAATTCCTAAAGGTACTTGGTCATTATACACTGTGACATCCCATGCCTTACGTACTGTAAATCACCCATGAACAGGAAACACACGACCTCTGAAATGTACTTACAATTACAATATAATCATTAACGACTCTGCAAATCTGTGTACTGCACAGGGATGAAGAGATTTTGGGAGAGATTTTGCCAGCTCTCCAGTAGAGACAGCTCAGAGCTCTTTAACCCTACACAATGATTTTTAGCATAGTTTGGGACTTTAAGATTCACGACAAGATCCACAAACAACTTAAACACATTTTAAATCCACCTTCAAATAAATAAATTCCTATTGTGTTTTCAGTTGGCGACCACTTTTAAAATTTTTGATCAAAACGGTCACATGCTGTACCAAACTCTGATGCATTTTCTAATGAAACCTTGACTTGAGATTACCCATTATCAACAGTCTTGTACTGAGTAACCTGATGTGGAGGATGTGGATCCTAAATGCTAAAAAAAAAAAAAAAAAAATCCCCCACATTACGAGAATACCAACATTTACATAAAGCCTAATGGTTTAGAGCTATACTGCAATGATTTAACCGTTTGGAACAGACTTTTTGACAGTGAGTCCACCAAAACTAACTACAGTATTGTGTATATACTACTATTGTAGTATTGTTGGGTAGTAAGAGGATCTAGGGGTTGATGGGAAGCTTTAATCTGGGAAAAGTTGAAGAAAGAATCTGGTGTTGTGTCTAGATTGTTTACTTTGCCTCATAGAGCTGCTGGAAATCCTCTAAACAAGCTTGTCAGTGGTATCAGGGTTGTTGGCTTGTGCATCATAGATCTTTATATTGATGGAAACAAACAAGCAGGTTGGCAGTGTCAGTTTTCTCCCACGTATTCAAGACAATGAATCTGGCAGTGTTTTTTTTTTTTTTTTTTTTTGTTATTTATAGCATACAGTACAATATATCTAAAACAGAACACTGGTTTTGACCAGATGATGCCACTCCTCTGGGCCAGCTAGACATTCTGTATGGCCAACTATCCAATTGCTTTTTGGCAGTTTCATAACGTATCCTCGCTGTCAACTACAGTAAGTGGATAATTAATGAATATCCTAGTTGCTAAGAACGCAAAGTCATAGTTCTGACATGAGAGTTATCCACCTGGTTATGGAGTAGAACTTGATGATTTAGGATGCCATAGTACAAGTATACACACAAAAACAATGAAGTACAGTAATAAAGAAGGTGTACTTTGTTACTTGATATTTCTGCCTACGGGCAGCATAGCATGTTATACCAGCATGTTTCAGGGAGCTGGAAGTTAACAGGAGACCCTGATATGCATGTATAACCCTTGTCCAGGATCAAATCAGACACCATGGAATTGTAAGGCAGAAACACTCAAATCTACAGCATGCTCATTAAAAAACAACAACAACAACAACACATAATTAATTTGTTAACATCACCACCATCACTAAAACTGGTAACACTTCATTCCATGGTAAGAATAATGTAGCTGACCGAAACTTCAGCTCCTAGTTCCTAGTTGAATTTTTGAATGTGTAATGCTGCAGTTTCAGCTGAAACAATTGTCTGAGCGATTTTGGCTGAATCATACTCAGTAGTCCTTGTTGAGTATACCCATGTGACAGGATGCTTGGTTTCATTATCATAAAAAAAACACAAGTTGCACATTTCCTTTTAAAGGAAGTACCCTGGTTCTGTCATTTTACCACTGTAATCCTGCCATGAGTTGGCAACTTGGTCATGTTAGAAAGTTGTATATAACAATACAGACGATAGTGCTCGCCCTCTGAACAGTTCTGTAATGTTATACAATTTACTCAACAAATTCTACACCGTCTAAAAGATAATTCTCACAAATGGCGTAAAAACCTATATTGTGGCATGCTTCATGTACTGATCTGAAAGAACTACTGTAGGAGGACGGTTTAGGTTTTTGAGAAAATTAAATGGGCTAGATTAGAACATCAAATTCCAAAAAAAAAAAACAAAAAACAAAAACAAAACAAACAAACAAAACAAAAAACTAGAACTAAAACCAAAACTCTCAGGGAGTTTTTCCTTGCCACAGGTGCAATCTGATCATTTTGATTCATTCACATTCTTCACATTTCATACACATTTCTATACTTTTCTTTAGATTCTGCAAAGCTGCATTGTTAAAAGCGCTATACAATTAAAATCGTATTGAAATAGAACTATTTGATGGAAGCACAATTCTTACATTTTTGTGATTGTATTGACATATTGGAATTTCCAATTCCAGCATAATGGATTTTGGAAACCAAAATCCATTATGCTGGAATTGGAAATTCCAATTCCATTATATATATACACACTGAAACCAAAATCCATTATATATATACACACATACATTGAAACCAAAATCCATTATGCTGGAATTTATATATATATATATATATATATATATACTTAAATGGTGAATCTACACTATTTCACGATTTAAGTAAAATTAGATTACGAAAAATTTTAAGTGCATAATATTACAATAAATAACATGCGATAAATCAATACATATCATTTTTGCTTTATTCTCCCTTTAGTTCAGTTTCACCGATACTGTATAGAGCTATATTTTAATTCAAGTCAATTAAATTTTTATTTCTATAGCGCTTTTAACAATGGTCATTGTCTCAAAGCAGCTTCACAAAATGAAAAAGAAAATTTATGCAAGTGTGAAAAATGTGTCTAGATAATGAGATTGTTCCTGATGAGCAAGCCAAGGGTGACGGCGACAGTGGCAAGGAAAAACTCCCTGAGATGGCAGTAGGAAGAAACCTTGAGACGAACCAGACTCAACAGGGAACCCATCCTCATTTGGGTGATAATGGATAACAGGAATCATATAAAAACATCATGTGTGTTATGCAGCTGTGTTCTGCAGATGGGTTTATATTTTACTGTCAACAAAACAAACAATTTTCTTAAAAATAATTTCATTTCAATTTCAAGTGAAAACAATATTAATAGTTATTACTTTTCACTAGAAATGACTTATGCCACCTACCAGAAACCACCGTCCATCGATCTTCATTCTCTGGACAGTAACAGCACATTCACGCATCTTGTTCTATGAGTAACATGCAAAATATTCTATTTTTAAGCATTGTAGGGCGAACTGCAGCATTATGTTGAGTTCGCGCATGCATTTCTGTAAGACTTTGAGTAACAATTTCCCGCAGTGTCTTTTATACGTATTTTAGTTCTCATTACACAGATGCTTGATAAAGTTGATTAAAAATAATGAGCTAAACAGCATATACTGACAAGGGCTAAACCGCCATGTGCTACTCCCATGTGCTAACAGGTAATTATGATCTTCACTTCTGTAATTCTGTGAAGCTAATGCTACACCGTAACAGCAGAAATGTGTTACTGCTGTAGAGAAAAAAAAAAAAAAAAAAAAAAAAACTTTTCTACCCACTTACCTGAGACAAGAAGCTGGCTACCTGTGCTGAGCTCCATTCCTCAAACTGTTCCCTGGTTGGTAGATTCATTTCAGCTTCAACTATTCCACAGCAAAACGAGAGCAGCTATCAGACAGCAGCTTGTCTTCGTGGTCTGAGGTGTTTATGGTAACTGCAGGACACTGCAAGCGGACTTCACATAATGTGGGAAGTGTGGGAACTTCCTCTTATCACTGTGACGGTCTCTCTGACAGTCTCTTTGGCTAACTCTCTTACGTGAAACAGCTCTTAAATTGCACACTTAATATTCCGGTAAAGTGTCACAAACTAGGTCCCAAATAACCCTCTTTGGTTTTGCTGGAGTCAATAAAGTGCTCTGAATATAACCATGCATTTTTAAGGAGTGAATTAGAAGAAGGTCACCTTATCTAAAGTGTTGCTTGAACACCATAAGATTGGGGAAGTGAAAAAAAAAAAAAGCTGCAGAGAATATTTCACTTTCAAAAGATTCATTTCATATCGCACTGCAGAGCAAAGGTTAGAATATAGGTACAGCGCAAGACCTACAGGGCTAAAATAAACCTTGTCTGACTTCTACGTAGATCTGACCACATTTGAAGTGCTGAAATGATGTTGCTTAATTTGGTTGCTAGTTGAGTTAAGTTGATGAAATAAAGCAATGAAAAAAAAATGTGAATGGAAATACAATTCAACAAGTTCAAAAAATCGATGTAATGTACAAATATAAACTAAACATTGATGAACTACATAATATATCGTAATAGTAATTCTTAGTTAATCTCTAAAATGTTAGAGCAAATAGCACTGACAATAAAAAATATAGTTGCATGCAACAATGATTGGACCCAAGCACCTATTCCATTGCCACCCAGGTGCACCAGTAAGACAGTGATATGTGAATGTGATATACCAATACCATTATGACATAATTTTAGAATGGGGGAATTTTATGTAAATAAGTCCAAAAAGCAGCGGATGCTGGAAAAATTATGTCACTCAAAATGCGGTCACACCAGAGGTTTTTAGCAAAAGTTTAGAATAACTTCAAGGCATCGTCACGGTTAACCCTTTTGAGATATCAAAAATCTCTTCACATTTGCATCTCCTTTAGACCTGTCTTGAGATCACATAGGCCCAGTTTGCTCTTAATCATATCCAGCAAATTCCCTAGGAAGAGTTTATCAAATTCCATTAGGCATTTTGCAAATGACCCGAAAATAACTGCCTTTATGTTGAGTAGAGTCCATGAAATACATATGACATGCATAGCGAAAGTTGTTCAGCTCAGTGAGATCTAAATGTGTACCTGGTTTCGCATGTTTACATGCAAATGTATACGAGTTATGCAGCAACATCTATTGTAAAAGCAGCAGACGTCATGCCTTTTTGAGCATGTGAAGTCCCCCAAAATGCCCCAGATGCTAGAAAAAGAATAAAAAAAAACAAGAGGGCCCATCATGCACAATGACAACAACAACAACAACAACAATAATAATAATAATAATAATAATAATAATAATAATAATCATCATCATCATCATCCTTAGAAAAACAAGAGGGCACTTTACGCACTATGACATCATACTGTAGTGCTTGGGGCCCCAACTAATGTTAGTAGCTGGCTTTTACAATACAAACTAGCTACTGTATATACAAAAAACAAAATGTAGCTAATATTTATAGCAATACAATATCAGATACTTGTATTTTCAGAATTCTTGAATGCCTTGATTTTACTTTGTTGGTACCAAAGAAAAGAAACCATCAATCTGATTACCTCAAGGTATCGCAATCTTAACTGCATTTTTACCTGCAGTTGGCTTTTCACCGCTTTAACTACTTGAACTAACTATCATGTTGTCCTTTGCCTACATTTTGTTGGGACACTGTAATCAGCCAGTTGCAGATAAAAGATAGAAGTTTGTAAAAAAAAAAAAAAAAAAAAAAATTATATATATATATATATCAAGGCTTCATTTAACCATCTGTTGTTGTTATTGCATCAGTTGCAGTTAGATTTGTTAGAAATCCGGTGTTTAATCGAATGCGTGGTGCTGTCGGATGCACTATAAGGTAACCCGCTTCTTGTAAAGAGACATTTCGTTTGAAATGCGGTGGGTAAAAGTCTTGAGTAAAAAAAGTAGGGATACTTGAATATTTAACTTCTGTACTTCCTATTTCTTACATTTGTGCTTCCTACTCCTGTTCATAATCAATAGGCTAAAGAATTGCATTTCGGTCGTGACATATTAAATTGCCTTTCACTGACATATTAACTTATTTTTTTTATTTGTTCTGGTTGTGAGGAGGGGTTCATGCTGGGTTATGTGCTCGTGTGATAGAGAATTCTTTCTTCTGTGCTGCAGGTGTACAGGGGCAGGCCATTTATCAGTCAGATTGGGTTTAATTTTGGATCAAAGCCAAACCAGTGCACACACAAGGGGTTGGAAAGAAGTAGGCAAACATTTGAACAAAGCAACACTGTGGCAGTAGTTAACATATCAGCACCAAGATACAACACAACACATAGGTGGCTGTTGCCACTCTGGGATAGTTTTCAAGTTCCCACAATCCTACACAGGATAAGTCCATTGATGATCAGTTTATTTATTTTACTTTATATATATATATCATGTTTTACCTTTTAATGCACACAAACATTATGTGCATCCTGTGCTTCATTTAGCTTGAAAATTTGCCAAATTGACAATTATTTTTTGTCATGTCACATTATTGCGATTGTGAAATTCTTGGTTTCAAAATGCTACAGAAACCATCAGACAATTGTAAATTGTAAAGCGATTTATTTATTTCAAAAGTCGAAACAGTCAAAAAACATAGTCCAAAAAAAACTTATTCACAATAATTAAAATGGAGTCAGTTTATTAATGTCTGGAAACGTTTTGTCAACTGAGTTATTAACAGTACTCTTAAATATATCAAATATGATTTGATGTCATGAAACCAGCATAAAAATATTTGTATTCCTCTCTGTGGCATGCATTTTAAACACACTGTGGTAAATCATATGCAATTCTTTAGCCTATTGACCGTAAAACTATGTTAGGTACTGTAATATGTTCAGATATTATGCTACTGTTAACTGTTCATGAAAATGAGAAGTGGTCAGCCAGGAAAGTCCTACCACTGACATCATGGGTCAAAATAAGGAAATTGTTAACTGTTGCCCAATAGTGAACTAAAATTATAATGTTAAAGCTTTGGATATGTTTCAGATATGTTGCACTGAAGGAACTTACTAACTTGAAACTTGAACAACTATTTGTTGTTATACCTTTTTTTAATGTGAATTGAACTCAACTTATAGAATGACTCATATCCAGTTGTTTGTTCACAATGAATTTTGACATTTAACTCCAGTCGACATACGACATACAGAACTTCTGTATACAAACATGATGAGTAGAATTACGTGTGATTGAGCAAAAAAAAAAATGATCGAACTGTCCCAGACTTTGAATCTTCAAAGAGTGAGGTTTCGGAACACTCGCTTAAAAGAATGAGATCAATGTTTTGCTTGGAATACACTGTAAATGTACTGTATATTTATTACGTTTCAAAAGGCAAACCGCATTGTTTGTGGCTGTATGGAAAGCAGTAGTAAAAAAAAAAAAGCTAGTTCATGTCTGAGAAGCAATAAAAGGAAGAGAAAAGAGAATAAGGAAGATGTGCCAGGTAAAAAAAAGAAAATTCAAACACACAAAAAGGAAACAAAACAAAAAGAGCAGAAATGTGAAGAAATATAATACAGTGGAATAGTCGAGTGCAGAAAAAGCCCAAGCTGACCATACCCACATATGCTGCTTTGTGGTTATTGAGTTGCTAATCAAGGGCTCCATCTTCACTGATGTGCTCATTTGCCGACTCAAGCAGATGTACGACGAGCAGGAACAGCATGGGCTGCCGGGCTGCATATGGGTGGTGTGCAGGGGAAGCTTCTGGATAACACTGGACATCTGTGTGGGTCCATAATGGTAATGTGTTATCCTAAACCCTCCGGAGAAACGGAAAAAGAAAAGATGAACACTACAACCTCAGATAGTCTTGCAGTTTTTATAAACACATTGTTCACTGTTCAGATTTACTATGGCATTGTTTGTGCAGTCCATAATTCTTCAATAAACACACAGGCAAATATACAGTAAAAAACTAAAATTCTTATCTTAATCTTTCCTACTCGATGAATTGTTCTTTGTTCATTGTTCTTTGTCTTTGCAAGTGCCTTCGCATTAGAAGCCCAGACCTTAAGCTAATTGAGAATCTGCGACAGTCTTACAGTTCACCGATTTTGCAAAAAAAAAGAAGAAAAAAAAGAAGGAAGAAAAATTAGGATCCAGATGTGCAAGGCTAATATTCCAGGCAAATCCCAGAAGTGGTGCAGCTGAAATTGCTGCCAAAGGTGATTCTACTAAGTATTGCCCCAAGGCATTAAGACTTGTGCAACCTGCATATGTTTGATATTCTGTTCAATTAACCTTTGTCTACGAAAACAAAAAAAAAAAAATTCACATTCAAATTAGTTTTCACATTTAGAATGTCGACATATTGTATAAATCAAATAACACTATACACAGCAATTGCATTTGTCATTCATTCGCTCATCCATCTTCAGTTATGACTTTATCCTGGGCTAAGCTGTACTGACAACCTTTTTAACAATTCCTTAACTGAGATATGTACAGTAGTATATACAGTGCAGTCTCATATCCAGTGCTGGATATGCTTTTGACTTTATTTCAGATGTTAAAGTCACTGGTGCCCTTCTTTCTTTTACATAATAATTCTGCTTATATAATAATAATTCCAACGTAGTTTACGTCTTTTTTATTTCTTCCCGTCACCATCTTCTGGCCTTTGTTCAACTCAATTATTAAGCCCTGGTGCTTGGGTTTTATTATGGGTAGCAAATCAAAAACACCTGTTACTCATCTCTCTGCCAAGTCACAAACACACACTCCACAACTCCAACTGCCAGCTTTCACTCTCTAAAAAAAAAAAGAAACTGATACCATCACCATTGCCAAAGAAGAACCGTCTCTGGCTGTGCCATTCGACAAAGTCTAGCAACACTGCTGTCACATTTCTGTATGACCGACTAATTACATTTAAAGTGCAAAGAATGTTTCAGACAACCCTCTCCACTTTTTTGAAGAAACGTCGTCGGCAACCTGAGTTGACCTGTGCTCAGCCTCAAAAGGAAATGAAGTTCACAGAGGTGACTGTGTACCTGGTGGAGAGAAGAATGGGTAAAAGTAGGAGGAACTTCCTGACAAATTTGGCCAGGTCAAAGGGCTTTCGTGTGGACAACATTTTAAGGTATGTCAGTTGCCAAACACTTGGATTTAGCAAAACTGAAGCATTGGTGATGACCAAGTCAGTAAAGGCCTTGTCAGGGCTTTAGCCACAGAATTAAAGAAATGTTGACTGGTTACATATTTGAATGTCAAAATTGATTGTCTTTCCAAGGCACGCTTTTCTGAGAATAACTTTTACAGAAGGTTATACAAGCTGTCAATCTGATTTGCGTCAATTTATATGCAAATCATTATGATAATATGAAAGTATCTTGCTTGATTTCTAAGAACACCAAAAATGATGACAGGATAATGACAGAGAAGATGAAACTCCACTATCGGGTTCTGTCAGACGGGAACTGCTCCAATCAAGCTTTTCCTGCTTCGGAAAATGACACTTGTGAACTCTGTAAAACTGAACCTTGTCACATTGATTGTAACAGGGAACAATGTCTGCTCTGCTGTTTGCGCATTAAACAAACACAAAAAAAAAACAGAACTTTACCCGTCGAGGTCATAAAATGTCACAAAATATGTGCATGGCATCGGGTTCCTTGTCATGTCAGAGCTCTCTGTATGTGTTTCTGCATGTCTTTGGTTAGTATTGGGAATGGATAACAGCAGTTTGTGTGCCTGGGTAAAGCTGATACTTGCCTACTGCTGCCAGTTGGAGATCTGTGCCAGGCTTGTGCAGCTGGCTGTGGGTGCCAGTGGGTGTTGTTTTGAGCAGGCTGGCATAACCGCAGCCGATGGCTGGCTGTGGTGTGCTGTGCCACACACAGCTGAGGGGTGGCACCATTCCCAGAAATGCAGCTTGAACTCCTGCATCATACTGTTCTTCAGCACCCAATAAGCCTTTGTCTGAAAGCTAACAGCAGGAAACAGACTGAAAGAGACGCAAACGGACTTTTTTTTACAAGGCAGTGACAGGTATGCATTAGTGGTGGATTTAATAATAATAATAATAATAATAATAATAATAATAACTGGCCCATTTTAAATCCGACTGATGATAAAAAAAAAAAAAACTAAATTAGCAAGTGCCACCGATGTACAAAGATTGCTACAGATAAAGAGAAGAAATGGTGGCACGGATGGTACATTGTTTCATCTCGGAAGATGCTTCGACAGACACGAGGATGTGGTCACTAGCTTGTGGTGTTGTAAAAACAGTTTTTTTTTTCAGAAGCATGTAAAACTGACAGGTTGAGGCCTGGCTCAAGCATTTCTCTGTCCTGTCCTGTACATTCTAAATAGTACTTAGGTTTGTAATTAGTTTTTAATATAGGTGTAAACAATGTCTGGATTAAATCCTCACTATGGACCACATTCTGTACTATTATTTGCCTTGATCTAATGGAGATAAAAATAACAGTTTGAATGTAAAATGAGAAACACTATATTACCAAAAGTATTTACTCTCCTGCCTTCACATGCATATGAACTTGAGTAACATCCAATTCTTAACCCATAGAGATTAATATGATGTTGGCCCACCCTTGGCAGCTATAGTACTACAGTGTAGCTTCAACTCTTCTGGGAAGGCTTTCCACAAGGTTTAGGAATGTGTTAATGGGAATGTTTGACCACTCCTTCATCCATGTCTTTATGGACCTTGCTTTGTGCACTGGTGCGCAGTCATGTTGGAACTGGTGTGGGGTTGTTTTTCAGGTGTTGGACTTGGTCCCTTACCTTCCAGTGAAAGGAAATCTTAATACTTCAGAATGGCAAGACATTTTGGACAATTCCATCCTTCCAACTTTGTGGAAACAGTTTGGGGATGGCCCCTTTTTATTCCAACATGAATGCACACCAGTGTACATAAAGACATGGATGAGCCCAGTTGGTGTGGAAGAACTTGGCAGTCCTGCACAGAGTCATGACTTCAACCCAATAGAACACTGTTGGGATGAATTAGAGCGGAGACTGCGAGCCAGACCTTCTCGTCCACCTTCAGTGTCTGACCTCACTTTCGGAAGAAGGCGGGAAAATTCCCATAAGCACACTCCACACACTATAGAAAGCCTTCCCAAAAGAGTTGAAGCTGTTATAGCTGCAAAAGGCCAACGTTATATTAAACCCTATGGATTAATAATTGAATGGTACTCAAGTTCATATGAAAGTATTGCAAACTGTTAGAAAATATTTTTTGCATTGTGTTAAGGGTGGTAAAAAACCACAAATGCCAAACTATTTTGCTTATATCTTGCAAGATCTTGGATGACTTCGCAAAACACTATAACTCCACCTGCCACAGTTCATTATTATTTGTCACCATGCAAATGGAGAATTTTAGTTTCAATAATATGAAATATTATTGACAATATGATATGTTTTTGCCTTGAGACATGGGGACAACTTGGAACAAATAAAAAAAGTGTTCAATTATGTTGAGCAAAAAACAACAACAACAAAAAACAAACAAACAAACAAATAAAAGAAAGAAAAAAAACAAACAAAAGAAAAAAAACAAACAAAAAAAAGAAAGAAAAAAGAAAACAAACAAACAAACAAACAAACAAAAAAAGAAAGAAAGAAAAGAAAACAAACAAACAAAAAAAGAAAGAAAAAAAAGAAAACAAACAAACAAAAAATGTTGAATATCATGAGAAACATAAAAGATACAAAAACTTGTATATAAAAACCTGCACTATACTGTACGTTTCAGTGTCACTTTGGTTTTTGATGACAGCACTTTATAATAGTACAGGTCTATACCAAATATATCATGGTCTGAAATGTCAAGATCAACCAACTGCATATACTAGGTGTCTGTGGTCCCATAAGGTTATAATAGAGTTACCAAGCTTCCCGCATACAACATGTGCATCTCATGTCTCTTGTACACAATATTATGCATCTCCTGAGTGTTGTATTGCTATCCTAATGCTTAATTTATGTTTGTACATATTACATTCATAAATATTGAAGTGCATCATGGCTTCCAAATGCATAAAATCAGGACTATAGTCCAAAGCTTCTAAAAGGAAAATATTTATATAAATTTTTAATTTTTTATTGTTTTATTATAGTCAAATCATACAGTATTTGCCTGCTGACAATATTTTAATGGATGAAAATTTTAAAATGGTGTTTCACATTAGCAATTTATTTCAAAGGATTCTCTTCTATCCATATACAGTACTTACTGTATTAGCGACTACACAGTTATGACATTTTGTGACAGTTGGAATGTCAGAAATTCTGCAGCCAAACTCCCTTTGTCTGTGTTCCGTCCCCACTCTACATCCTGAGGTTAAAATTAGTCCTCACAATAATTCTAGATGGCGTAGCTGTGTGCAGGAGGATATAATTGCTGCATGTACAACAACCAGGTTTCATGTTATCCAGGAAGCCACCCACCTCTTTTTTTAGTCCTCCATTGCTGTATTCTCGCCCTCCCTCCCTCCCTCGCCCCCCATCTCTCTCTCTCTCTTTTTTTTTTCCACATACACATACACATACATCGCAACTAGTAAATGCCTCTGCTGTGCAGTTAAATGAAGATAAAAGTGAAAGGTTAGAAATCAAAAAGTGATGGAGAAACTAGAAGAAAAATTCAGAGAGACGATGAGAGAGATTTCATTTATGTTTCATGAACTCTAGCCCAGGATCGGATTTGATATGGAAATGTCAGTGAGCTGACAGCCTGGCTGCAGGACTGAACTTTTGATTCAGTTCACAGTCTGAGCTACACTCCTGTGGTTTGATTGACTTTGAAGGTACAAAATGAACGTTTCTTTAAAACTTGGTTTCAAAGTTGTTGGAAAGCTGCCTAGCATTTTCTGAACTCCACTGGACTTCTCTGTATATAAGGCTGTAAAAATGGCAGGAATAATTGCTGAATTATAAGTTGTTGTGCTCTGACGTGATCCTGCAGAAAGCACACTGCTCTATGATTAAAGCCTTTTTTGAGGTACAGTACATGAAATGGCCCTCTGTTTTTCTCCGTTCAACTCAGAGAAAAATGTTCAGTCTGCTATTTGTGCGCAGTTAAGATATGTACACGGTGTACATGGTTCCAACAGGAATTTTGAAAGATTTAATGTTTAAGCATTATGTATTAGCAATATGTTTATAGAACATAAGAATTAAACGGAAAACCGATTATCTTTTCTATTTAAAGGTAATCACTATAATTTTCTGTTTTGCAAAATATTTACAAAGTCGATTAATTCATCTTGACAATGTATTTCTCTGTAGTTTGAACGTTGACTAAAATCAATACAAGCCCCCAACTTATGAACATTCGAGTTATGAATTTGCGCAGATACAGAGCGCGGATGTACAAACATTCGTAGATACAGTATATGCCGCGGTCCATTTGTAACGGCACTTTATCATAGTACAGGTCAGTACAATATAAGAACCGTCTGTACCGTCTTTATCATTATCATAGTACAGGTCTGTATTGTCAAGGTCTGGCATCAACCAACTTCATATGCTGGGTGTCTGTGGTCCCAAAAGGGGGATAGCAGGGGGATAGCAGACTCAACCAAGCATACAGAACCTAACAGTTTCCAGCTTACATCTCATGTCTCTTGTACAAAATATTATGCGTCTTTTGAGTGTTGTATTGCTATAACACAGCCCAAGATTTTGGCTGCTGGAACCATTGAAACCAACTTTTGGCATTGACCAAAGGTTTGGCTATAGCAGCCCGGCCATGTACACTACATTGACCCTGTGGAGGTCCCGATGAACAGTTTTGGTGGAAACAGGAGAGTCGAGGTGCACATTTAATCCTGCAGTGAGTTGGGCAGCTGCGGTTTTATGTTTTTGGATACAATCCGTCCACAGTTACTCCTGTTGGATGTGGTTCGTCCTTCTTGGTGGTGTGCTGACATTACCCTGGATACTGTGGCTCTTGATACATCACAGAGACGTGCTGTCTTGGTCACAGGTGCAATTTGTCCTCGTTTGAACTCTGATATGTCACCCATAATGTTGTGTGCATTGCAATATTTTAAGCAAAACTGTGCTACAGTTTTACTCTTCTAATCAAACCTTCACACTCTGCTCTTACTGGTGGAATGTGCAATCAATGAAGATTGGCCACCAGGCTGGTCAAATTTAGCCATGAAACCTCCAACCCTAAATTGGCCAGTGTTTCAGTTTAATTGTCCAACCCCCTGTATATACATTGTATATGTGTGTATGTGTGTTATTGCATAGTTCATAGTTCTAGAACAAGAATGGATCTTTTCAAAACTATGAAATAACACACATGGCATTAGGTACCTAAGTAACATCAACAACAATAGTCAGTTGTTAGTATCAGGACCAGTTGTGCAACAACAGTATTGTCAAGTGCATTTGCAAAAACATGATGAAACTGGCTCTCATGAAAACCATCCCAGGAAAACAAGACCAAAGCTTACATCTGCTGCAGAGGAGAAGTGCATTTAGAGTTACCAACCTCAACAATCACATCAGACTACAGTAGAGCCGTTATGAAGGCTTTACAGAGCATACAGTAAGTAACAGATACAGTACATCTCAATATCAAGAGTATTGGAGACTTTGCATGCCGTCAGCAGTGTTTTACAATGTAGAAAGAAATAAAAATCAGGAAAGACAATGAAATTAAAAGGTGTGTTCAAACTTTTGACTGATATTCTCTTGCATCTTGGACACCTTGTATATTATAACGCTACCCGGAGTATTGATTGTAATTCAGCCCACAGGAGAACATAATTCTTTCTCACAGGCACAGGGATGATATGTTGATGGTACTCAATGTGTATTGAATTTTCACACCTCTTTCATGCACTTGTTGGCGCTGAGTGCTTTATTGCCTAAATTTACACCTCTGAGTCTTATTAGCTTGACTATAGCCTCTATCTGTTACCGGATTGGGTTCAGAGACATTTGTAATTTTTCTTTTTTAACAAGTGTAATAAAACTCACATGTCTGAACGAAACTTTATGCGAGGTTGCTTTCACTATGAACCCAGATGATTGTGAGAAACAAGGTCATATCATATGATGTTTTACAGACTTTTTTATTTTCTATACTGTAATTGTAATTTTTATATTCCTTATTTGAATATTTTCTTTTCATACTCTTTTGAGTGTTTTTTTTATTATTATATTCTTATTCATATTCTTTATTCAAAATATAACATTTTTCTTTTAATTTTTAAATGCGGTTGTTAAAACATTTCACTGCATATCATACTGTGTATGGCTGTGCATGTGACAAATGTTTTATTTGTAATTTTACTCTCATATGATTAATGAATTATTCTTACTATTATTAAATGAATTAATAATTATTATGAATTTATTATTATTATTAATGTATTTATATATATATTTTATTATTATATATGTTTCTTAAAATAACATGACTTTTGGAGAACTTCATCTCCATAGCTCGGACATGAAGCTTAATTTAATAATATAAATGTTAGTATGTTTCGCATACAAATTTATTGACTGCCCTTAGATTTTTATTTAGACTGATTGGTTCTTTTCTCAGCAGAAGGAAACACTTGGAATGTGTTACGTAGTGCACATATGCAGAGATTAGCTCGAGTGTTCCTTTAAGTTAATGGCTTTGCATTTATTCAGAAGACCTTGCTTGTATGCTTGCACACTTTTTTAATATTTTCCCATATTGTGTACAAAATGAGAGAAATGTGTGAGGACCATCTGCATGGAGGATTAGGCTCAGTTATGATTCAACAGATTACCCTTCAACCCACACACACACACACACACACACACACACACACACACACACACACTTTTTTGTTTCTATCTTCTCTCTAATTGTGAGTCTGGGTCTGTGACTGCACTGCTATTGTATCTCTCTGGGAGCCATACACTCGGGGTAATTATGCATGGGTGACTGCTCACACCGGCACTGCAATTAAACAAAGCAACAACAGCATGGGACTCTGGCACACAGGTTGTCTGTGATGGATGCTTATGTGTGTTTATGTAGATGTGTGTGTGTGTGAGACTGAGAAAGAGAGAAAGAGAGAGAGAGAGAGAGAGAGAGAGAGAGAGAAAGATCCAAACAAAGGACCTGTTTTCAGTCCAGGAAATCCTCTGCTCCTCCTCTTCATCAGTGCACCAGACACAGAACCACTTACAGCCACAGTGTGACCAATAAGTGGCTAAAGGTTGGAATTGAGATCAGGTTCAAGATGAAGGAGTGAATTAAAGAGAGAATGAAAGTTTAGACCCTTTATATTTCTGACACAAAATATACTCAGTATACAGAATTTTATATAAAAACCATTATTATGGTTCTGGCTGGATGGTGGTGTAGCGGTTAGCACTGTCGCCTTGCACCGCCAGGGTCTGGGTTCGATTCTGGGTACACCGGTTTCCTCCCACAGTCCAAAGACATGCAGATTAGGCTGATTCACAGTCCCAACTTATCTGTAGTGTGAGTGTTTGCGCTCAGATGGATTGGCACCCTGTCCAGCGTGTATCCCACCTCGTGCCCTACGGCTTCTGGGATAGGCTCCAGGCCCCCCTGCCACCCTGAATACAGAATACAGCGGTATAGACAGTGAGTGAGTTGAGTGAGTATTATGGTTCTGATGTTTTATTATTTTCTGTCATTTACCACACCCGAATAAGATCAGACTATTTGATGAAGCATTTTTAGTTTTCTAAATGGACTGTGCACGGAACAATCTCTGACCAGAAAACTTTCTACTTTCATCTTGGGGTCAGGTACCACAGCCCATCTTTAGCGAGATCTTGTGGAGATATGATAGCTGACTAGGCTAAAAACTGAAAAGAATAGACGGGTATCACATCTCTCCAGTTGTACACGCCTCTAATAATTTATAAAAGCCTATCTCAGATGCACAGTATAATATATAATAAAATATGCTTATGTGATTTTTAGGTAATTTAGGTACAGTAAATTTACAAATTATTGGCAAATTCACTCACTCATCATCTATACTGTTTAATCCTGTATTCAGGGTCACAGGGGGCCTGGAGCCTATCCCAGGAGACTTGGGGCACACGCTGGACAGGGTGCCAATCCATCGCAGGGTACACACACATATACACACAATCACACACTCATTCACACACTACGGGCAATTCGGGAACGCCAATTAACCTAATCTACATGTCTTTGGACTGTGGGAGGAAACCGGAGTACCCGGAGGAAACCCACCTTGCACGGGGAGAACATGCAAACTCCATGCACACAGAGACGGGAATCGAACCCGGACCCTGGAGATGCAAGGCGACAGTGCTATTGACAAATTCACCAATTCTGAATACGATATACAATGTTATATCTCGTTACTAACACTTTGCTTTTCATATGAGTAACAAAATGTCTTTGTCTGATCTTTGCAGTGGTAAAGTGACACATATTGTAGCAGAGAACAATCCTGCCAATGAGCTCTGGTCATGGCTACAGGAACAGAATGTTGCAAACCTGGGTAAAATGAATGTCCTGGATATTGCCTGGCTTACACAGAGTATGAAAGCTGGCAGACCCATTCCAGTGGAGGTACAACATCGCATACAAGTGAGTCTACTTCTGTGTGTGTGTGTGTGTGTGTGTGTGTGTGTGTGTGTGTGTGTGTGTGTGTGTGTGTGTGTGTGTATAAAGGAGATATAGGAGATATTAAGAAGGCGAGTTCATCTGGAGAGCTGTTGAGGAAGCAGCACAGGGATCTGTCAGGTCAGTTAAAGGCCACAGGAACTGACTAAGTATGATAAGATGTTGTGGAAGTTTATAATGGGGCGCAATAAAAAGGTCTGGAGACCACAATATCACGTTAGTGGCCGTGTAGTGTACTCACAGACACAAACACCGGGTGGTGCTGTACAGTAAGTCTAAAGGGGTGTTCTGCAGGTGCAGCAAACATCTGGTTCTATTGTTAAAACAAGAACATCGCCAAAGCAATAAATAAATAATACAGCTTATAAAAAAAGGAAGAATTGAGAGGGTCCTTTGTACATATTCAGCATGGTAATCATGGAATTCCTAATCATCCATTCTCTCCAAAGGACAGAAGCACAAGCATAAATAATTGAACAGATGAATATTCTTCAGTGCTGCCTGCTTGATATAAGATTAAATCATTTTGGATGATCAATTTGCATATAATGCTCATAGCTAACAATTAGACTCCACTGCATTATTCATTAACAACAATTTTACTAAAGCAGTGTTGAGAAAAGGCTCCCCCCCCCCCCCTTCTTCTTCTCCAGTGCTCTCCACTCGTGTTCAGCACTTAGACCTGGAGAACTCTGAGAGGCCTGAATTACCTGAATGGCTCAGTCATACTGTCAGATACAGTGTCAGAAAACAGGTTTATCTGGGCTTTGGGAAATAAAGGGATGCATTTTCTGTGCTGGCTGTAGCATCACATAGCCTCATCCCTGATGCCTGACAGCTGTAGAGTGATGTTCACTATTGTACCAAATAGACCCATCAGTGCAGAGCCTGGTCTCGTAGCACCTCACTAACTGATGCTAAAGCTATTTATTGAAGACATCCCTCTGCTTTTTGGACTACACTTCTACGATCCATGTAAAGAAATCAAGAAATGTGCCGCCCAGGTCCAGAGACCAATCAATTTCACTTTTTCTGCATACAGCAGAAAGAATATGAAGGCTATATCAAACGTAATGCAAAAAATAGCCACAATTGTTTATTTATTTGTTTATTCATTCATTTATTTTAATTACCTGACATAGGTCATCCAATTACAAAGGTCCTACTTAACATAATCACAAGTTATGCATTTGCCCCCATTACACCCAACTCTAAAATCCTCTTGAAAATCCCCTTTGTCACAGTTGATGGTCTTCCACTGCATAGGTTGTAGTCACACCCGTTATCTTCTTTAAACCTCTTCATCCATCTGCCCACATTGCTCTTGTCAATGATGTCATCTCTGCCTGCAATCTGTCGTGCACTGGGAGACCATATACAGTACTGTGACAAAGAAGATTTTAAAGGAGGATTTAAGAGTTACAGTCGGTTCAACAAGTAAGCAAATGCATCATAGAGACTATGTTGGGTAGTACCTTTGTACTGAGGAAGAGTTGCTCTACCAACATGTACAATTTGAATGGCCTACGTCAGTTAATAAAAAAAGGTTAGAACCAATTTGGCATTACTTTTGGTACAGCTCAATTTCAAATGAGAATCTCCTTTGAATCTCCAAAGAGTTATAACTGGGACAATGGGCTTGTCTTCATACTTTATTTAACATTACAAATGCTCTTGGTTGACATTAAGATGATTAGTTTCATCTTAGACTGATAGATCATCATCATCATCATCATGAGAAAGTGCTTCATGAAAGTGCTCGCTACAGCGAGCCTGTTCAGAAAACAATGGCAATGAGACAGGAATAAAACAGTTTCCAAGTAGAGCAAACCAAGCATCCCAAATTAATAATAATAATAATAATAATAATAATAATAATAATAATAATAACAACAACAACAATAATAATAATAATAATAATAATAATAATAATAATATTTTGCACCCTAAATTGCGATACTTTCCATCCAGCCATCCATCTAGGAACCTCTGTAGTCCAACTAGGGACCACGAAGGCCAGTAGTGAGCATTTATTACCATTTTTACGTCTGTGGTAGGACCTTCAGTCAACATTCACATGTGCATTCACACACTACAGGCAATTTGGAAATAGGCAATTTTATATGTTATAAACAGGTGTGCAAGAGTCAAATACATCACAGACCCAAATACATCTCAGATGTTTACCTGAACTCAGGGTTGAAGCCATATTATGAATAAGTGTAAGCATAAAAGCAAACAAAGGTTATTATTTTATCCTCGCATTTGGTCCTTGTTTCCATTTTGAGAAAGAAAGAGCAGAATAGTCAGCTGCGAAGAAGCAATGTGTAAAGCACTAGGCAGAGCTGATCCCCAATAGTTCTTCTTCAAGTCCTTGGCTAAAGGTGCTTGTGGACATTACACTGTGGAGTGGATGGGCAGAATTGTTAAGGAATGCTCTCCTTAAGTGCCATCATCATCTTCTTCTATCACTGCCACTAGTAAGTTTAGACGGTGCTGTGATGGTTCTGGCCTTCCTGAGGCATTTGGCATCACCTGCAGTGTTGTTGCTCTCTCAGCAAGCCATGGGATAAAGATAGTACACAATAGACTGAAAGAAGAGCCACAGCAGCCCGCTGCACACACTGAGATGAGCCTGCTTTGGCCTTCACGTACGGCGCATCGGTGTTGTCAATCTAGCATGCGTCTTTTGTTTAGGTGGACCTCCTTGGACAGGGACAATGTTTGGTTTAACCTTTAAACCGCAATCTACCCAGAGGCACCACTTAATAATCTCAATGAAACAAAAAGGGAAAATAAAAAACACAACGCTAAAGGAGATTGTTTCACAAATCTTAGCACTTGAGTAAAGCCGCACATTGTGCAGACATTTAGATAGACTTGTAATAGACTGTATTATAGCTCATGTTCTAGGCAATCATGATAATTAGTACTGTAGTTGTTTGTGATATCATTATTAAACAAAGATAAATTTCCTCTCTGCTTAATTAACTTTCGATTTGTTTAATGGGCAACTAATGAAATTAGCCATACAATTAAATTTCAAGATTAATTTGTATTAAACAACTCAGAGGGAAAATGTGCTTGAAAGAAATCCTGCAAGGGTTTGCTGAAGCATCTATTGCACTTCCTATAAAATTGCCCATGTAAAAAATGATCTTCGATTTTGTCTTACAGTTGCCTAACAAGATAAGTACAGGGACGTGAAGTGTTTTAGTAAAGTGGTGGCCCACCACAAGCTGCCACAACAGCTGTGTTAATGTGTTTTGAGACATGTACTGGAAGGATACAATGGACCATAACGATAACACATTGTTCTAAAATTGATATCTGGTGACTGTAAAGGACATTTTGCATATATTATATCCAGCCCCCTTTTTTCACACGAATTAAGCCATTTCTTCAGTACTTTAACTAAATCCCCCCCACCCCACCGATGGCACTTAGTAACCTAGTAACCCAGTGCAATTATCTATCCAATGACGGAAACTTCAAAGCACTTTTTGTAAGTCGCTCTGGATACGTGCGTCTGTAAATTGTAATGTAAATTTGCTGATCTGGGACATTGGTGGCTCAGTGGTGAGCCTCGTACCTGACATTCAGAAAGCCCAAGTTTGATACTGATCTACTGGATGCAGGGCTCTCCAGATAGAAATGGAAGAATGTGTAGAACCCAAGGGATGCTGTGGAGAACCCTTAATGGGAGAAGAGCAACTTTAAACCATTCTGGATGTTGGAAGAGACCGCTTCCATCAGGACAGAAAAATGTCATCCTAGAGATAAAGCAGACCAATCAGGAAATGTTTGTATTGACTTGTAATGACTCTTCCTTCTAAAGGGACGAGTGCATGAGACCTATTCCAGAAAACGCATTAGCACAATAGAACCACTGTTTTTTCTTTTATCTTTAGAATTCTACAACAGAAGCTTTCCTTCTTTAGACCTCTATAACTGTTCAACATCTAAACATTCTTTACGAACCTTTTATCTTAGAGTGTCTTTT
Organism: Clarias macrocephalus; assembly: GCA_011419295.1. Lineage (NCBI taxonomy): Eukaryota > Metazoa > Chordata > Actinopteri > Siluriformes > Clariidae > Clarias > Clarias macrocephalus. The sequence continues at coordinate 101,967 of JAAGKR010000936.1, forward strand.
TCTGTGTAAGCGGCATTGAATGGTATGCCTGTAGTGAACCTTTTAAGCTTTAAGTTAAAGACTGTAAGGCTTGTGATTGCGCTTGGAACGCTTGATTCAACTTTCAATGAAAAATATATAAAAAGAACACAAGATACTACCCTAGGCATAATCTAGTGATTATTATTATTGTTGTTCTTGGCTATTTAGTGATATATGCTCACAGTTACAACATGTACTGTAACATACAGTAAAAAAAACTAAACAAAATAAAGCAAGAAACTGCTAATTAAATCAACTAGTGTTTTGATATTTGCCAACAATGAAAGATTTTATAGTAGATGAATAATCTAGGTAATGAATTATGAACAAAGTAAATCTGAGGGATTTTGAGTGGCACTAGTTTTTGAAGCATGAAAGTCACTTTTTTACTACTTAACTCTTAAAATGTCCCATTCGCCAGGAATAATTCCTCCTGCTCTTATAAGATATTCAAGTACACTATACAGCAAAGCATTCACACATTTTACTACAGTATTTTCATAATGTGTTTATACTTAAAGAAAAAAGCACAGTACATTAAGGCATAAAAAAAAACAGATTCGATAAAATCGCCAGTGTGAACCCAAATAATTTTTCCCCCGGTGCATATCTTATTCTTTAAAAAGCCAGCGTGTTCGTTTACCCCCTCTGCTCTTCTCATTGAAAGGTAGTCTTTTTTATTTATTTATTTATTTTTATATAGGCTGTCCCTATGGTGTGGGATGAGACCTGGATGTAGGGAGACCTACCTTGTGTGCCTTCCATAGCTCCTATCAATCCTGGTTTGAGAGAGACAGAAGAAGGCAAGGTCAGTCTCCGAAGGGATGTGACCCCATAACCCTGTCAGTCTGTGGGCTGTGATCTCATTAACCTGAATGGACACGGCTGACTTGTGTGTGTGTAGATCATTATCCTTGGCACATGTTCTCCTAACCTGCATTTGGTACTGGAGCCACACACTCCAACACACCTGTACAGGCATAAATCTTGAAATTATTCATCATATGCTTAAAAGTTTGCTGACAGCAAGGTATAAATGACTGAGGCGCAATTATACACGCCAAAAGCGTATGTCAGTTTAGCTGAAGTCAGCATATATGCACGAGCCTTGTATTCGATACTTCCATTAAAGAAAGTGAGCCCTACAGTGATCCAACTTTAAAGAAATATTCCATCTTTACTTTATTGTATTTTTGAGAAGATATTGGAAATCGTGTTTACATTGCGAGTCACATTTAGTGGTCACTTATAACATTTTTGCGTAATGTATAATGTATTTTTTGCAGGACAAATCTGTGTTACAACATTATTTCAAAGACTTTCGGCAAAATAACGTGTGGCTGTGTATCACCAACATACAGTACTTATTGCATTGGCTCATTGTTCCAAAGTTTATTAAAACTACATAAGATACACATTCTTTTAAATCTTATATCTCATGTTAGAGTTCAGTTCTAACAATAAAAACAGATGTTAGAGTTCAGTTTCCAGTTGCATCATATTTTAAACACTTTAACTATAGCCTTTTTCAGAGTTCCGTTGCAACAAGATTTTGTGTTCTCCTTCTTATTTTACAAAAAAAAAAAAACATTTTTTAAAAATAGTGATATTAAAGTAATCATACTACCGATGGAGAGAACAGGGATATGTAAAAAGAAAAGAAAAAAACAAACACTTACGGCTTTGGACTTACTTCTACCTAGCAGCCATTGTGTTTTTGGTTTGTTAATTAATGTGCAGTTGGTAGATTTTAAGTGATTTATGAGCATGCAATGTGTTGATCTAACACCATTAAGGAAAAATTAAATAAAATGGGCTGAAATGAATCACCCCAAGGTTTTAGTTAACCATGTACAAAACAAATCATGTCACAGCACTTAGTGGAAATGCTGCACATTACCTTCCATCTATGAGGGCACAGAGTGCATAGTTAATGTAATAAAAGATTTATGGCAGGAAATGTGATTTTTCACTTTCAAAAGAAATGTATTAAAAGTCCAGTGTTATGAGGGATTTTTAGATAATTAAGAGGGACTTTAGATGAATTACCATGTAACATGTGCTCTATGAGCTATGATAAAAAAAAAAAAGCTATGATACAGTCATATGTCATCTTGTCACAGCAGGGGGTTTGAGTCTGGTGCTATCTGAGCTGGACATATACAGTATGCAGCAGGCAACATTTATTATTAAGCCCCTTATAGTCACAGAAGCCATCAGTAAATTTCGTTATCAGATAACTCTGATAAAGATGCGAATGGTAAATTGTATCTATCTGAAATGTCTTACGCATTCTCAAATCCCCTTTGGCAATCTTGTAATTACATAATAATCCATAGTTATCATAAGAATATGATTAATCACAATGATAAAAAGATGGGGCGTGATGATACAGTTTTGACACACTGTTCATATCATCCCATGATCTCATTTTCCCTTTTTTTGTTTTGTTCCCCCCCCCCCCCCGCAAATACTGTGGGAGCTTATGTAGCTTATCATTTACGGCAATTTTTTTTTTCATGAACACATACAGGAACTCTAGACAAACGTGCAAGAATTTGTGTCATTGCAGAAAAAAGAAAAGAATATTTTAATTGGAATATCTCAGCATTACCCCAGTTCCCCTAGTTTAATACTAGGATCTAGACCAGTTATCTAGAATACTGAATAAATATTCACTGTACAATTTTCAGTAATTAACTGGCAGAAGAGTTTACAGTGAGGCATGTTAAATCTACAGTAAATGATTTTTCAATATATTTACAATAAAATGCTGTAATATCTAATTATTTATCACATTTTTTTTATGAACTCCATGCACAAAACACAGCACAGCCTACAAACATGACCAAAAACGAACACCAAATCCCAACATAATTCACCATTTACTCGCTACAATTCACCTGACAACTGATTACACACAGCTGGACTCAAATACACGCACCCTCACACAGTATAAACAGACTTACAATTCATTCCCCTAAATGCAAAGTAAATGCTCTGTGTAGTATCTGACATTATGCTCTATACATACTGTCCTCCTGGTTTTGATCCTGTGTTTGTTTTACTTGTATTCTGAGATAGTCCCGTCTCAGTCATGGTGTTCGCTGATCGTCTGAACCTTTGCATGTTTATCGTTGCTCTGTTTCTGTACCTGTGTTTATTTTGATTGCTGGTGATGCACACTATAAAAGGATCCAATTATGGTTGCTTGGCAGTACTGGGATTCTAATACACCATCTCTAACTCAATGATCTATAACACAATGTCTTAACAAATGAGTCAGCTCAACTGGCTCAAGATCAACACATGGTTTCAGTTAGAACCTACAGTATGAAGTTGGTTTCATGCTGCGTTGACACAAACAGTTTTTCTGGGATGGCTTGTGATTGCAATCACTTGAATATTGAAATTGCAATAAAGATCTTTCATTTTTATTTAATTATTTTTGTAGTACCCCAGGCAAATGATGACGTGATCCCTTCTGATGAAGTTGGCTTCACTTAAGGTTTGATCCTCACCCCGAGTTTGCCCCATAGGGCCAAACTGATAAAGCTACTTTTTTTTATTTTTAAAATTTTATATCTGCAAATTGTATTTCTTTCAATCTCATTTGTGACAATGTCCATTGCTAAAACTCACTTACTCACTCATCATCTATACCGCTTAATCCTGTAATTAGTGTCACCGGGGGCCTGGAGCCTATCCCAGGAAACTTAGGGCACAAGGCAGGGTACACCCTGGACAGGGTGCCAATCCATTGCAGGGCACACGCGCACACACACGCGCGCGCACATGCACACACACACACACACACACACACACACACACACACACGAACTATGGCCAATTTGGGAATGCAAATTAACCTAACACACATGTCTTTGGACTGTGGGAGGAAACCGGAGTACCTGGAGGAAACCCACCAAGCACGGGGAGAACATGCAAACTCCATGCACACAGAGACGGGAATCGAACCTGGCCGGGAATTGAACCCAGACCCTGGAGGTGCAAAGCGACAGCGCTAACCACTACACCACCATGTAGTGAATTAAAGTGGATTAAAAAAAAAAAAGTTTTTACCATTTTCCACAAAGCCTAAAACGTTAGATAAACCATTCTTCTTATTAACATATTTAATTATAAATGGGCTTATAAAATGATTACGTTATAATCCCTTTTAATAATAACATTTACTTTTGCTGTAAAATTAATGCTGTAAATAAGTAATAAAAATATACATTTCAGGTATCTAAACTTGCTCCTAGGCATCTGTCTTTCTGCATCGTTTAGTTCCAATCTAAACCTCTGTGGCTTAGGTAACGGATAACGGATGATCTACTTAAACATCACAATAAGGAGCAGTAGTATTATATCAGATATCCTAGCTACAGTAACTACTGTACATAGCCTGCCTGAACCCTGACTCTTCTTTCATACATTCATACATTGACTCTCTCAGGTGAAGCCAGACCGTCAGCACAAGCTCGTTAAACAAAACACATCAATAAAACCCATACATATCATGATGTTATTTTGTTAATATGGATTGATATGCTAGTACTAATAATAAAAAAAACCCAGACTAAACCATTCTGGCATTTGGGAAACAGGCTGAATATACTGTAGCTTGATGTATTCAAATACCATTGTATGGTATTTGATAGCTACAGAGAGGGTGCTTGCATTCAGCAAGGCCTGGCAAGGCATATACACTGGCACCAGGGCTTAGAAGAGATTAATTCCCCCCCCTCATTTTGGCTCATTCGAGAAAAATATGCCAACCACTATGGCTGGAAAGCAGTTAAAACAAAATAAAGGAATGATTAATAACATTCTTTACATTCAGGCATTTAACTGTCCACTAACTGTGACTGAATGTTCACCTCTGTTGTGTTCTGCATAAAGAGAAGGCTGTTGTCTTTCACAATAATGCTCCATCCTATTAAGTGTGATTTGTTGCTTGTGGCATTGCAAGTAAAATACTTTGTACACTGATTTGTCCGGCCATGGCCAGATCTTTGAAAAGCGCTAGCTGTGGTGGCTATCTATTGTCCCCTCCTCTTCCTGTAGCCATGCATACAATAAGTGATGAATTCTGGAAGTGTTTTGTTAAACGGTTGAGATTAAGACTGTATTTTCTTGAAAATGACATTAAACAGTTAACCACATTTTTCACTATGGAACAATTTCGCAATTTCCCAGTGCATTCAGTGAAACATGTTGTTCCTTGTAATCCTTCTAATCCCTAATGAGCAATGTGCCTTATATACATTCAATTATGGACTTACTGTATATAGGGAGAATCATTTACAGTACTGTACAATATGTTCTGATGATTTTTATGAGGAGATGCTGGAGGCATCAGTGACTGGAATACTTTTTCCCTATTGCTTATAAACGAGACAAACATACAGGGTGAGCAAAAAAAAAAATT
>JAAGKR010000936.1:111465-152202 GCA_011419295.1 Clarias macrocephalus
AAAAAAAAAAAAAAGGCATGCAAAGTAGTTAGAGCAATATTTGCTTTGTAATTATTTACGGTGTGTTTTACTTTATCCTAAAAGTAAAATCCTAAAAGTATCCTTGTGCTCCCTGGAAACCGACCAGGCCAAAAATAATAAACAAACTTTCCTCTATCTATTCCTGATGAGAGTAACTAACCTAATTAAAAGAAAAGATTAAAAAGATAAACCATTTCATTTCTCACTGGCTACCCTAAAATCAAGATAAAAATATACAGGCATGGCAACCCCCCCCCCCCCCCCTATCCCATTTAAGAAAAAAAAAAAACCCTTTCCAACTGTGTTTGACTGATGACTTTCCAATGACGGAAACTTCTAAGCACTTTTTTCTAAAGCTACGTTTACATTGTCAGTTAAATGTGACCCAATTCCGATTTTTTGCTTATATGTGACACATATCGGATATTTTCCATGAAAAAAACGCATGCATTCCGATATTTCGAGATCGGTTTCAGGCCTCCTTTATATGTGGAAATAAATCAGATATAAGTCAGATATTTACTAATGTGATTTCCGTGTAAACAGAAAGATCGGATTTTCTGAGGCATTGCGTTCTGTACGTCATTAAAACTGCGACTTCTTCGCGGTTTAATGACGTAATCAGGCACACCGAGGCGCTGCTCATCCCAAATAGATGCGCCAGTGTGCGGTAGCCTGCACCTGTTGCCAGCCATCAGAGAGCGACCCCGACACGTCTCGCACCCAGACATTCCTCTGAATGGTTGAGAACACAATAAATGAAGCATATGCGCAGGCTGCAATGATGCCCTTTTCCTCCTTCTCGCAAACTTTGCGTATATCGCAGGGCTAGCATCAAGCATATTTCACCGTCGTCCATCTTAGCTAGTGTGTAGTGCAAGAACCTCCCTTTAAGTATGCGCGAAGTTTCAGACAGTATGGCAAATGTAAACACTTGAATCGGATATGGGTCTTAGTTGAAAGAAGGTGTAAACAGACGGTCAGAAAAATCAGATATAGGCAACAAACCAGAATTGGGCAACGAGACCTGCAGTGTAAATGGAGCTTAAGTCGCTCTGGATAAGAGCATCTGCCAAATGCCTAAATGTAAATGTAAATTCTTTTTTTTCTGTTTTTTTTACATAGTAAAATCATATAATCATACCTTAGTATGTCTTAGTACTGGTCAAATACTGTACAACCTCTGATGAACAACATATAATCTTTCTTTTTTTACTCTGCCATTATTTATTTAACAAAAATAAAGGCAAAAAACATGGGCAATACTAAAAAAAATGGCAATTACTGCTTCCACAGGATTTAAGAGGGTAAGATGCAGCCATGTGCTGCTAATTATCAGCCCTTGATTAACTGATCACCGACACAATAATTAAGCCTAAAAGGAAAACATGTGACAATACCAAGTACCCCCCATGAGTCAATAGCTCTTAGATCCATCTTTAGCAGCAATAACTTGAAGTAATCATGTATGACTATCAAATCCTTCACATTGTTGTAGAGCAGGGATCTTCAACTCCAGTCCTGGAGAGCCAGTGACCAGCACAGTTTGTAATTCACCAACAGCTAAACACCCACTGAACCTAGTAATGAACAGATTAGTTGAATCAGCTGTGTTTGAGAAGAAGAATCACCAAACTGTGTTGGACACTGGCCCTGCAGGGCTGGAGTTGAAGACCCCTGTTGTAAAGGAACAACATGGTTGACTTCTTGACTGCAAGGTGCCAAGGTTCTGTGTCTACAAAATAAGCCCAGATCATCACCCCTCCACCACCGCGCTCGACAGTAGGGCTGAGGTGTTTCTGCTGAAATGCGGTTTTATTTTCCCTAAACATGGTGCTGGGTACAACTCCACTTTGGTCTCATCTGTCCATAGGACATTGGGACATTGTTTCAAAAGTCTTGTGCTTTGTTCAGATGCAGTTTTGCAAACCTCAGTCATGCTTACAGTATGTGTCCTTTTTCTTCTGGCAAGTGCATTTGCAGAATTTTAACATTCTTGTGCTCAGTGAGGACTGTAGAGTCTAAGATGTATCTCTTGGATTTTTTTTTTTTTGTACTTCTTTGAGCATCGCATAATCTGATCTTGGGGGTAAATGTCCTGGGATGTGTATTCCTGGGAAGATTAGCAACTATCTTGAACGCTCTCCACTTATGAATAATCTTTCTCACTGTAGAAATTGAACTCTAAATTGTTTGGAAATGGTTTCATAACCCTTTAAAGATTGATGTGAAGCAAAAATGTAGTCTCGAAGACCATTGCCCATATCTTTCCCTCTTGACATTTTTTTTAACACCAGAATGCCCGAGACCAGCAAACTGCTAAATGATCTGCTTTTATAGCGGTCTGCACACATGCTGATGATCAATTAATCAAGGGCTGATAATTAGCAGCGCCTGGCTGCAACTTACCCTCTTAAATCCTGTGGAGGCAGTAAGAGGGTTCTTGTCCACATGTTTTTTTTTTGTCCTTTGGCTTTATTTTTGTTTAATTAATAATGGCACGGCGAGAATTTTATGTTGTTTTTTTGTGGTAGCGTTCGCTTAATACTACGACCCCCTATTATTAGATGATGTTTTTACACAAAAGAATTTAAAAAGGGGGTACTAACTTCTGAGCATGACTGTACATAAAACAAATAAGCTGACAATTTATTACAATTTATTAAATATGAAGAACAACTAACCAAACTCGAAGGGCAAATCACAAATGGAGTCAGAATTAAGGAAAAGGTCTTACAAAAAGAACATGCAGAGGATCACACACACACAGTATATCTAAACAACGAATCAGCAATAAGCACATGGACAGGATGTACTGTATATACTGTCATCTTCCTGTCCTATGTCTATCCAATTGCAAGAAACAGAAACACGGTGAAATGGGCTGGAACTCAAAATTTAGCAAATGACATTCCCATCCCACCATAAGCAGAGGCACATACATGGAACATGATAAAGCATTCAGCCATAACATTAACACCACAAAACATTAACACATTCATATTGATTATCTATATGAATAAAAGGAACGTTTTGTCAGTACAGTACATTGGCCAGAACTCGCTCTTTTTAAATGATATCTTTATGTTTCATACATTGAAGGACCTGTAACCAGCCTCAGAACCAGTCTGTTTGTCTATATGTCTGTATGTCTGTCCAGCCAGATTTTGTCACAGCATCACGCAAAAATGGCTGAACTGAATTTAATGAAAATTTTCCCGTCCTTCGGTGTTTGCCTAAGTTAGTTGTCTGTGCCAAGGTTTATCTGTGCTGTAAAAGAAATGTAAATTTTGAGTAGAAGGAAAGTTATGAGCAGTTTTGTGCCAGATTAAATCTGTAACCCCTCAGTCCCGGAATCAGCCATCCCTCCACCAGAGGGAGCCTTCGCCAGAGTACTAGTCACTTCCTAGGTCACCAGTTTACTTCCTGTTTGGTTTATACTTAAGCATGCTTCCAGTAACGCTCTGTGCAAAGTATTATTAGTTCATCTGTGTAGCAAGCCTTGCATGTTCCACTGTTAGTTTGTCTCCTGTGCATGATCCATATTGCTACGTTTCTTGACCATGCTTTTGGATTACCGATTTGGTTTTTTTGCTACTGCCGGCCTGTTTGTTTCCTGACTTTGCCTGGACATTGACTTCGACTTTTGGTTGTGTTTTCGTTATTGTTTGCACTGTGACTGGATTAATAAAACCCTGCTCATGGCTCCGTTACAACATCATAGCATCCAGCGCTTTTCCCTCGATTAGGGCGTGTCTATACACTACACTCATAAGATCTAATCAACGCAATAGTTTGCTCCTAAACAAGTTGGCACAATTCTGAATACACCCACGACAGCACGACTCATCATGGCTCACTCCAAAAAATGGGACGTACACTATGAAAACTGAACTTGCACCATTAATTAAATCAAAATGTTAATGCCGAAGGGAAGTTATGAAAAGTTATGTGCCAGTTGCTGATACTTTAAGCTTTAGTCTTACAACTTTCTCAACATACTCTTTACGCGTCAACGACTAGTCTAGTCAATTACAGTATATATTGTACTAGTAAACTCACCACAGCTTGCCACACACAGGTCACAAAGAGATCAAGGCCACTGATATGCACACTCAGGTTTGGAATACAGTGCTTTACAGAATGAGCTAGAAACAGATTTGAACTTTTCTGATGTGGTGTGAATTTTTTATTTTTATTATTTTTTTTTTGCTTTAGTGCTTTCTTTCACAAAAAAAAAAAAATGACATGCTTTAAGACATTTGCTAACAACAAATAATCTAATAGCGAGGCTACTGTATGTAAATCATTTACACCAGCTTGCTCTCCTGCTAAGATCAGCGAGAGCATCATGGCCCAACCGATATACATTTTACACGTTTTACACTGCATGGGTGCATGATTCAACTCTTCCGGTGTAAGGATTACACCATTTCACCCCTGCACTTATCTGATCTGTACAGTACCTGCTCAGCACACGCTGCTCAGTTTCCTGATGAACAAACACCCTTGCACAAAACATGAAACTGATTCATGAGAATTCATTCAACCTGAAGAGAATAATAATAATCATAATAATCATAATAATACTATTAAAAATAATAGACCTTAGATAAGAGCAATGGTGTTTATGTGAAAAAGAAATGTCTCTGACCTTGTCTTGCATTAGTGGATGTAGATTTTGGGCTCGTTGTCTCTGTATCTGCAGAGTAATGCATTTGTCTAAAACTGGCAAGAGAATATGAAGACCAAGAATGTGGAGAGGTGAAGAGACAGGCAGGGAAAAGGGAGGTGAGAGAATAGAAAATGTTGTAAAGAAAATGAGCAGAGAGAGAGAGAGAGAGAAAAAACCAGGACAGGGAGCATGGGAACTAGACACACAAGAGACTGGATAGAGACAGGAATAAAAGACAAAGCCCAGGACTCTCAGAAGGGCATTTCAGGCCATGGGTGGAGAAAGCTGGAGGTGAAAGCTGATGTCACCCCCAATCACAAACCGTGGGTTTGATTTCCATTCACGTACCTCAGTGAGCTGCCAATCAACACATTCTCCCCTGCCTGTTGTTGATTTATTCACTCAAATTTTATCCACAGACCTCGAGATTTTCTACATATTTCTTCACACATGACATCACACTGACATGTCCTATAAGCAGCTCCAAGACATGCAGGGTGTATGTGGGTGTTTATGTATGTGAGTATCGAGCTGCAGAGCTGAACAGTTGAACGCCTGTGGTTCGATGCTTTGGTTTTTCAGCATTAATGAGCTGGCAATAGGTAATGAGCTTCCATGTATTTGCCCTTAATCATCAGGGCAGAGCTGGTGCACTCGCCGCTTCGACTGCGGCTCTCTGATGGCGTGTGTGTGCTTGACTGAGCAGCAACACGGACGGATCGATCCCTTAACAATCCTGTGGGCTGTGCTCTCTCACACCTCGGCACTTAATCACAGCAGGTTTTCACGCACGTACGAACTCACAAACACACGCGTCTTACTATCCTAGTGAGGACCTTCCATAATTACTAAAGCAGATAATTTACCCCAAGTTGAACCTCAATAACCAAAAGAAGATCTTTTTATCGCTTTTAATATTAGTAATAAGAAAGAACATCATCAGTTTTTGTTTAATAAAAGCTGTTTTTCTTCTCATGATCAGTCAAATGTCCCCACACGATTCGGCCCATCAGAAGGTTTTACTCCACCAAGATATATCACTCACTCACTCATCATCATCTATACCGCTTAATCCTGTATTCAGGGTCACGGGGGGCCTGGAGCCTATCCCAGGAGACTTCAGGCACAAGGCGGGGTACACCCTGGACAGGGTGCCAATTCATCACAGATGCACACACACATTCACAAACTACGGCCAATTTGGGAACGCCAATTAACCTAACCTACATGTCTTTGGACTGTGGAAGGAAACCGGAGTACCCGGAGGAAACCCACCATGCATAGGGGGAGAACATGCAAACTCCATGCACACAGAGATGGGAATCGAACCCAGACCCTGGCGGTGCAAGGTGACAGTGCAAACCACTACAACACACACACACACACACACACACACACACACACACACACACACACACACACACACACACACACACACACACACACACACACACACACACACACACACACACACACACACACACACACACACACACACACTATATATATATAATGTGTGTGTATATATGAAACAACACACACAGATAAAAATAAATAAATAAAAAGCACATACAGACTGACATCCAGATAATATACTCTAGCTCACCTACTGCGTGTGTGTGTGTGTAAGCATTACCCAGTTTCATTTATTTGCTGTTCACTCTCCTGACAATGGGTTTCATAAGTTTAGCACCTAACCCACTTTATATTATATTTTTGCCAGCCATTTGAGTGTTACGGTTCCCATTCTTGCCATTTTAATCAGAGAGTGTACACAGAGCCTTAATTCCCTGCTGAATATGTTTTTTTTCCCCACTGAAAATAAACAATCATTTTGCTAACAGTATTTTTTATAATAAAAAAAATCCTTCACTTCCCTTGCAAAGTGTTATAAGGGAAACATTAAATATGAAGGATTACATAACATGACTCCTCCTGTTATGGTCGAGGTTGAACACACTCTGTGCAAATGCACTCTCAGCCCCGATCATGCTGTGCTCGCTGGAGGAAGGATGGTTTTCAATGGTCTTGTTTTTTAGAGGACACCAGACTAGCTGAGCCTTTTAGCTTTCTGGCCAACAAACCTTGAGAGCATTCATCTCAACTCAGCCCTAAACAAACAGAGTTTTTATTCCACTGGCATTCAGGTAAATCCTGAATAGACACTCAAGGCAGCACATTGTTACTACGCTGTGATCGTGGCTACAGTTTGAATGAATTTGGCTGGCGGGTTTTCTTAAAGATTCCAGTCATTTCACAGGCCATGACACGCACGAGAGAGAAAAGATACAAACACCTTGATAATAACATGTAAGTCATAAATCCAGTAGACCTTTGGTCGTATCTGCAAAGTTTGTGTAAAGTTTTATGTATGTAATTTATTGATGTGAAATTCAGGTTACTTTATACATTTACAAATCAGTGATCAGGCTATGCTGAATCAAGAGCTTTTAATTACAAATAAAGTTTATATACCGGACTGTAGACCTTCACCATCCCATTTACTTGTATTATAAACATGCAATGTTGAAATAAAGAAATGCATGACACCCTGCTTAGAAGAAACAAATTATGCAGTTTTATAATTTCAAATAAATATTAAAATAAAAATGTTAAAATTAAATTTCTCAAATGGGGAGTGGCAACCCACCGAGAGTGAGGCTCGAACCCGGGTTTGTCAGATCTGAAAATCAAGAACCTAGAATTTTAACCACCTGAGACACCACTCCCATGTCTTATATTTCATGGATTCTTAATATTATTTATTTATTTATTTATTTATTTTTTGCAAAAAAATTTATTAACATACTCACATTAACAATTAACCACTTTTAACATCACAAAGCAAAGTTGGAAGTTTATTAGTCAGAATAAGGTTTTCCAATTCAAATGGAACAAATGCACAATATTTTCAGCAAACATTGGTGCATAGTTACGTTTTATGTCATAAATTGAACAAAGATAAAAAATAAAACACATTAATGTGGCACCGTGCAAAAGTTTGGGCACCCTACATCATCAGTACTTAGTAACACCTCCTCTGGCAGATATCACAGCTTGCAAACGCTTTTTATAGCCAGCTAAAAATCTTTCAATTCTTCTACTTGGGATTTTCTCCCATTCGTCCTTGCAAAAGGCTTCTAGTTTTGTAATATCCTTTGGTCGTCTTGCATGCACAGCTCTTTTAAGATCTACCCACAAATTTTTAATGGTGTTTAAATCAGAGGACCGTTCCAAAACCTTCAGCTTGAGTTTTTTGAGGTATTCCATAGTGGATCTCAAGGTATGTATACAGTAGGATCGTTGTCCTGATTTAGAAGCCATCCTCTTTTCAGCTTCAGCTTTTTTTTTTTACAGATGGTGTGATGTTTGCTTCCAGAATTTTCTGGTATTTAGTGGAATCCATTCTTCCCTCCACCCGTGCAATGTTTCCTTTGCCACTGGCTGCAACACAACCCCAAAGCATGATAGATCCACCCCCATGCTTAATAGTTGGCAAGGTGTTCTTTTTTTTTTTTTTTCATTAAATGCTGCTCCTTTTTTCTTTAAACATGCCTTTGCTGATTGTGGCCAAAGAGTTCTATTTGATGATCAGGCTTCTGTTGCATACTTCTGATGTTGGATTTTATGATGGGGACACAGGTACATTTTTCTTCTGCTGACTCTTCCATGAAGGTCTTGTCTGTGGAAGCATCACTGTACAGTGGAACGGTGCACCACCACTCCTGAGGCTGCTAAATCTTCCTGCAGGTTTTTTTTTTTTTGCAGTCAAATGGGTTTTGATTTGTCTTTCTGACCAGCATACGAGCAGTTCACTCAGAGTTTTCTTGATCTTCCAGATCTCATCTTGAACTCCACAGTTCCCCTGAACTGCCATCTCTTAATTACATTTCTCACTATGGAAACTGCAAGCTGACAACGCTTTGCTATCTTCTTGTAGCCTTCTCCTACATTGTGTGCATCAATAATTTTCATTTTCAGAGTCTTACACAGCTGCTTAGAGGAAGCCATGGTTGTTGAGTGTTTGCAAGTGGTTTGAAGAGTCAAAGTATTTGTAAAGCTTGGAAATTGGCATTTACTAATGATAGCTGTTGCCATGCATCAGATCTAATGAGCTGATTAAGGTCTGAAACCTTGTCAAAAGAATCTGAGACTCTGGAACTCTTAGAGTGCCCAAACTTTTGCACAGTCCCATAATAATGTTTTTATTTTAGTTTTTAAACTTATGGCTTAAATATTTACGTATGCACTTAAATATTGTGCATTTTTTCCATTTCCAAGAAAGACCGTGTTAACATATTTTCAACTAAAAAAACACTAAAATCTGTTATTTATCAAGGGGTGCCTAAACTTTTGCATAAGACTCTAAATCTGGAATAGTTTCCCCGTGTTTATTATTTTTTTATTAAGTAGTATAAATTATATTTAGTCTATGACTGTTAAACACCATTGAACCTTTTTGTTCACGCAATACTCACTGCAACGTCACTGCAAACACTGAAATTTCTGGGCACTTTTTGTAACATGATTAAAACAGTACTACAGGGACTGTTTGCATTTTGTTTGTTAGAAATTGTATTTCAGTAAATATAAAACCAGGCGGCATGGTGGTGTAGTGGTTAGCACTGTCGCCTTGTACCTCCAGGGGCCGGGTTCGATTTCCACCTCAGGTCTGTGTGTATGGAGTTTACATGTTCACCCCCTATGCTTGGTGAGATTCCTCTTGGTACTCAGGTTTCCTTCCACAGTCCAAAGACATTAAGATTAGGCTAATTGGTGTTCCCAAATTTCACATAGTGTGTGAATGATGGTGTGAGTGTGTGTGAATTTGTGTGCGCCCTGTGATGGTTTGGCACCCAATCCATGATGTACTCCTCCTCGTGCCCTAAGTCTCCTGGGATAGGCTCCAGGCCCCCCCCCCCCCCGCATGTCCCTGTATACAGAATAAAGCGATATAGACTAGGAATGAGATTGAGTGAGTAAATGTAATAGCAGCAAGTTCTGTAATTTTGTGTTACAGGTGTAAACACTCACATGCTCACTTACTTTCAGTCAATGGGTATCCTGGTCATAGGGTTGTTGTGGATCTGAAGGTTATCTTAGGTTATCATGCCCATCCAATCCAATCCCCAATTATGCAATCCAATACACAAACTGGCATGTTTTTGAGAGTTGGGACTCTCAAAACTGAAGAACCAGGAGGAAACCCACACTGACGTGACTAAAACAGACATAGAAATTGAAAACAATCAAAATGTCCCTTATTAGTTCTGTTGCTTCTACAGATATGCTTGTTATCTCCAATCCCCTTTCTAAAGTACAATCTATTAACATAACAGTTTGTAAGAGCAACGAAATGAAAAAAAAAAACATTTTAAAAATCTTACTTTTGATGTATTCATTGTGAGTTTTTTTGGATTCTGTCTGTAATATTTTTTCATATTTGACAAAGTTATTTAATTTATATCTTAAACAGCTAGTATGAATTACATCTCAAGTTGGTAAGTAATTTTTTGTCCTGTGTTTAATACTTGCTTCACATATAGCAATACAAACACATTATTGTACAATAGATTTATTACAAGTCGAGATATGTGAATATAAAATGTGAGGCTTTACAACAGATGTGGCTCGTTATCACAGACAAATTAATTCTGTAGGACTGCGCAATTGATTTTTCTTTACAAAACCAAGTTATGTGAATGTTGTCTTCTGTTTAATATTCCTAGATTAGAATACAAAATTTCTTCGCTTTTTTTTTGTTGTTCGCTACCTAGATTGGCTGCACGGTCATGTGGTTCATGCAACACTGTCTCCTAGTGGACACTCTGATATTACAATCAATTATGAACACTTCACCTTATGCGAGTGTCCACGCATGACCCCCTGACGTGCTCGCAGATATGCGCTTGTAGGAGCATAATCAGCCCTAAGCCGGTATCCACTTAGTCATGTCTCTACAGACCCCTGCGGTTCCCAGCACAGCATGCTTTCGCTCTCTTATCCTCACTATTATCAGGCTCATACACTCATTAACCACCACAGGGAGGAGAGTCTGTGTGTGTGTGTGTGTGTGTGTGTGTGTGTGTGTGTGTGTGTGTGTGTGTTAGACTGTTTGAAGGTGACTGTTTATCCAAGAAAAAGAGAATCTATGATGTGTGTGTGTGTGTGTGTGTGTGTGTGTGTGTGTGTGTGTGTGTGTGTGTGTGTCTGTGTCTAAGGCATGTCTACTGATTGTATCCTGTTTGTGTCCTCCTTCCCCCCGTTCCTCTGGCTTCTGGGTGCATTAGATATGCTCAGTATAGACAGCTCTTGCAGAGTTAAATACTTGTTCTCACAACTTGAAAAATCTATCTTCTTTTATCTTCTGGTGTTTTTATTTATATTTTTTTTAACCAACAACAGCTGATAGCTCTCACAGCATCTTCCTTGGGTGTCTAGGATGGTTTCAGATTTGGTTTAAACTATTCTATATCCTGGGTGAGGGGCTCAAAACATGACAGACACTAAACATGAACATGGACTTCTTAATTGTTTGGCTTTTACTGTGTCTTCGTCTTTCATGCACTCTCATTAGCACACTAGCTTGAGTTAACCTATTTTTCATTGTCTTAAAGACATTTTGATAAACACGTGGCACTGAAATGGATTTTGTACAGTGAAGCAGTGAAGCAGCCCCAGTGTATGAAAACTACAGAGTGAAAAATATGTTTTTGTATTAAAATGACACCTTTTCTGCAAACGAGGCATTTTTATTTAGAAAAAATTCATTTGGAGAAGTAGACGTAGACGTTGGGAAATCACCTGCTACGTTCATGAGAAATATCCCACCCAGGCAGAAACAACAAAAAAAAAAGATAAAGTAGTTAAGATCCGTTATGAACTGAAGTGATGATGCTGAGTCTGAGGGACTGTCAGAGCCAGGAATCATATACACTCTGCATACAGTGTTGGCATTTCAATTTTTTTATTATTATTTTTTTTTACGGGCATAGAAGAAGGAAGGAGTGAAGAAATGAATCCAGTCAGTTTAGATCATGGCCAGTTTAGATTTAAATTCAAATACAGATAGTCATCTAGACAATTGGAGTCTTATTTTGGTGTCTTGTTTTCAGTCCAGTCTCTGTACCTGAGCAGAATCAGAGGAATGGTTTTTGTTTGTTAAGCCACACTTTGACCAATGAATCATTCAATCCTAAGGAAGGAACTAACTTACTGTAAGGCAGGAACCAGTGAAAAACAGGTGCAGATGCTGACAGATGATCAGGCTGGTGATTAGTATACTGGTGATGCTGAATGCTGAGTGCATGGAACAGACAGGAGGGGAAATAAGGTCGCTGCAGAGGCTGTTACTTACAGTAAACAACTGCTTTTTTAAAAAAAATGATATCTTTAGTCACAGTAAAATATTTTTTCCCATTTTCCAATTTTCTTTACATAATTGTATTTCATTGTATATAACGTAATGGCTCAAGACTTTTGTACATTTATGCATATACAGCACATTGATCTTTCATTTCACACATTGCATACGTCATGCACAGGGTCAGTCATGATACAGGGAAAAACTTGGAAATTCAAACTTTTATTACTTTTTTCACAACTTCTTTTCCTTTTGTGATACCTAAAAATGTTTATTGTTGTCATTCTGTATGTTGCAAATCAAGGTCAGTTAAGTTAGCATATATGGTTCCATGCCTGTCTAGGGCAGTACATAAATTTTTTTCCACAGCATGTATATAAATGTATATGAAAACACACACACAAAAAAAAAAACATTTCAATTTACAAAAATACTTATTTTTCTAAGAACCTGTAAGTTAACAAATTTGGTTTTTCACCCAATTAAGCGTTCAGGGGAAGCTTGGTGCCGGGGCTTGAACCCCCAATCAACTAGTAACCGTTACCAATACCCCCTGTTCATTGATGATAAAATACTGTCATGTTTGCCAATGAATTTATTTCCTTTTATTTGTAAAAATGAACAAATCCTTAGGAAATCCATTTGAAGTTACATGTATGTTTAAATCCAGTTTCAAGCGCCCTCTCCTTGGTGTGTAACTGAATGCTGTAACCCAGTGTCAACTTGTTTCTAATTTACATTTCATGGTTACTAGTAAGCATTCCTATCAATCATTCATGTGCCTGCTTACTCAACTCTAAAGCAAAAAGTAGACACATTTCTGGCACTGTGAGATGTCAGACATTATTTAACATCTTGTCAGTTTTAAATGTGTTTGGCCCTCCAAAACTGGAGCCTGACATGTTTGATCTATCATATAGCGATTTAGGACAACCCAAACTGAAGTTTGAGCAGAAAGTGTAAAAAAAAAAAAAAAAAAAAGTGTAATCTCTAAGCCCCGCTGCCACTCGCACCGTCCGATCTAACAAATACATTGCTCATGTCAATTCAATTCAATCCTTTCTGTCAGTGGCTGTCAGCAGCCTCTTCCCATCACTACATACTGAGCTACTTCCAAATAATCCAAACACATTGCTGTCTTACTGAATATCTAATTACGCTACAGTACCATGTTGCATTTCTGAGCAAAAACGTGAATACTGATGCCAGCAACATCCTTGTCACCTCACCGTCACTCCCCCGTCACTTCCCTGTCACCCTCTTCGCAGCTCTGTAATCAGAGCCATCGTCTGTCGAGGTGATTGGATTGAGTGAAGCGTGTAGTGTCAAGGTGTTTCGGTGTGTTTTCCCACATTTGAACTCGCATCCTCTCTGACTCAAAAGCTGATTATTTTTTAATAACAGCACATTTAATACAGCAGTGTAATTAAATAGCAGCATAATAAGTTTTGAGCAACCCCGATTTCGAGAAAAGAAATGATGAGAATCTGATAATGCATGTTTGAGCTTTAGTGATAGTGTGTTATTTCAGGCCCCTTAGGGAGACACTTATGAGCAAGTGGAAAATGACAGGTTCCTTTTCAGTACTCACAAGAAGATGCCCTGGGAGAGCATGTTGAGGTAGAGAGAGAGAGAGAGAGAGAGAGAGAGAGAGAGAGAGAGAGATGAAATGAGCGTGACCTTGTCTGTTCTTTGATCCCTGTCCGCCTTCAACCACAGACCAGCGCTTAAGAAACAGATACATGTAACTGACACACATCTCTCTCTGCCCTTTCATCACTCCTTCGGTTCGCGTACCGTCTTATTTACACCTTTGCGCATGCTTCTGTGTTCATAAGCAAAGCGTTCAAAGCGTCCACTTTTAAAGGAGATCATTTCAGAGTTGGAACAAAAAACGGAGACGAGGAAGGTAGCAAGACGTATTGTATGGCAACGATAATAAGGTTGAATGAAAAGAACATCCTG
Source organism: Clarias macrocephalus (assembly GCA_011419295.1). Classification (NCBI taxonomy): domain Eukaryota; kingdom Metazoa; phylum Chordata; class Actinopteri; order Siluriformes; family Clariidae; genus Clarias; species Clarias macrocephalus. The sequence continues at coordinate 125,490 of JAAGKR010000936.1, forward strand.
AACAGGTTTATTCTTATATTTGCTAATGCTAGAGAAATTGATAAATTTGTCAAAAGACATCATACATCATAATGTTTAAACGGTCTATACTGTATTTTCATATAGGCGGCACAGTGGCTTAGTGGTTAGCACTGTTTGATTTTCACCTCGGGTCTGCCTGCATGGAGTTTCCATGTTCTCCTTGTGCTTGGTGGGTTTCCTCTGGGTATTCTGGTTCCATTCAGCAGAATAGACTACGTGACATTCTCGAATTGCCCAAAGTGTGTGAATGTTGACTGGAATTCCTAATACAGTCATAAGATGGGTTTAATTACAAGCATTGGCCTCCACCATCCATAGTTGGACTATGTTCCTAGATGGATGTATGGATAGTGTTTCATATAATGTTGTGTAACGTTCCTGTTATCACATGTACTGTACTGTAGAAACGTAAATTTTTTCAAACTTTTTCTTCACCATATATAAAAACCTCAGGCATTTTCATTAAATAAAACAGCACATTTTTAAAACTTTTATTTTATTTTATTAATAAGCTCTTATTAGACAGATTACAGTATGTGGAGCCTTCTGACCAACCAGATCAACCAGACTGAATCAAGCTTGGTGTAAAAACAGAAACTTTTAAAAAATCATTAAAAGCACTCGCGTCATGTTACAGGATGCTCTGGAAGTGCTGGCCGAGAACTACGAGTTCATTGAGAGTGTCGGTCCGTGTCTGGGATTCCGAAGAGCCGCGTCTGTGCTGAAGTGTCTTCCTGCACCACTTCGCAGCATCAACGATGTTGAAGGAGTTCCCTGCCTAGGATCGGAGACCTTGGCTGTTATACAGGTGTGGGATTAAAAAGTCTTTGTAGTTTTTACAGTGACCTACAGTGACCTTTAGCCCATCTGCTCATAGGTGAACATGAAGTAATATGTGGTCCAAATTTATAACACTTAATCCTGGATTGAATCAATGTACTGTATATGTACCTATATAATTGCTGGTAGTATAATAGAATAGCTTAAAAAAGCGCTTATATTAAAAATAATTAAGTATTAGATTAGAAAAGGAACACTTCACACTTTAGGGGCTGGTTTTTACTTTACTATTTTAATAACAAATAATAACCTTAGTATATTAGATGACAATTAGTTGGAGGACCACTGTTTTAGGGAATAATGATGATGATGATGAGACACAATCCCTATCATCATCATCATCATCATCATCATCAGTACTGAGACACATTAATGCTGTGGATAAAATGCTGATTATGTGAAAGAGACAGAAATGATTTTATTTGTACTCATTTTAATATATATTTATGCATTTATTCATTTATACTGTACATTATATATTCATACAATATATACAATGTAACATTTATGCACGTTTCATGATTTATGAACAGCATTTTTCAAAAAAATTGAAACAGTTGAACAATTCAGTTTGACATTAAAATCTACAGGAGCTGCTACACAGTTCAAAACACAGTTGTCTAGGTCAATAGTTTCACTACTAATACACAAATAAAATATGGGCACTTTCAAAAACTACTTCTATTTTCAGTTCGTCTCTGCAATATGTTGGCAACACTTTTGGATCGATATGAATATCAATAAACTAACACACATGTCATAGTATACTGTATGTTGAGCACTTTTTCTACTTTGGCTTAGAGCTTCCAGCTGCAGCAAAAAAGGATCAATTTACTGATCAGATCTGGGGTCAGTACTGTAGAATAACAGTTTTCTCAGCTTCTGGCTCTCCAGAGCTGCTGAACATCAGATAACCATTAAAACTTTGTTGGGAATTTTACACAAGTTTGTCAATAGAATTAGCTTGGAAATTGTTTACACATGTAGGGAACAAGCCCAAATCAATCAGAGACCATGTCAGAAAATGTAAGTATGATGTGTTTGCACATTAAGTTCAGAACTGCATTCATATATTAAATATAATATAATTTTTACATTTTTATTTGAAATAGAAAATAAACATAAGGTTCAGAAATGTTAAATATTTGAAACAAAGAACATACATATTCAATATCTTAAATATTTAATATTCAACATTCAAAACTATTTCTCGGTCTCAAGGCAATTTTTTTATACTGATCATGTTAACTGCTTTGTACAAAAGGTCAACCCGTCCTCTTGTCTAATGTTTTCTATGAAGCATGTTTTCAGATGACACTTTTCGTTGTTCATGCATATGAAGTTAATGTTTAATATATTGAAGTTTCTGTGTTATTTCTAGGCCCCAGTTGAATGTAATGTGTGATATTGACCATGTTGCCTGCATTGCACAAATGCCAAATCTTCCCCATTGAAGCATGTGTTCAGACGGCGATGGGGGAGTTCATGCCAGCTCGAGCGTGTGTTTTCATTAAAACAAAAACCATATACAAAAATAACTCTCAAATCCATGTGGATATTTTACAGATTGGACTTTTTTTTTACGCAATTTGTCATCACGTTATAATTCGTAAGGAACATTGTGGTAATAAGCATTAGAAATAAATGCTATCTCAGGCCATTGTACAGTATAAAAAGTATAAAAAGTATCTTTCATGCCCTCAGGGAGAACAATTCACATTCCATCACCATTCTGTTCATTTATTTCATTATTGAACTATTTTCCATGTTCTATTGCAGGATATCTTTGAATGTGGATCTTCCTCAAAAGTTGAAGAAGTATTAACAGATGAAAGATATCAAACTTTGAAGGTTAGTTGCTGAGAAGTTAACGTAATATTTTCTCTGGAAAGAAAAGCAAGACTGCATTTATTGACATTTTGCAAGGGGCAGGAGATTGAGGCGCACTCTCATTCCGTACAGTTCAAAGCAGAAGTGAAAGTAAAAGATTTTCAACTTCTTACTGACAAGAATCGATTTTCATGGCACTGGCTGCTATTTCGAATAGTTCTTACATACTTTCTCGCCATGACTCAGTTAATCGGCGAGTCTACCGCATACTCCAGTAATCTCTATTAATACTGTAATACATTCAATGAAACTGATCAGTACCCGGCATCATGAGGTGTTAAAAGGGTATGAAAATGTTGCTGATTAAGCAGCAAAAGTCTTATAAAGTCACAGTATAGCCAGTCATTTCTTGCACTGTATGAATTGTTACATTTGTGTTCATAATAGATTTTCACCAGTGTGTTTGGTGTTGGGCCCAAGACAGCGGAGAAGTGGTATCGCAGAGGCCTGCGTAACCTGGAGCAGATCATCTCTGATTCCAGCATCCACTTAAACAAGATGCAAATAGCAGGTAGCACATTTACATCAATTATCACAAAGGAAAATTAGTCAAACAGTAAATGCTAGGATTTAGGTGATATTTATGTGGAATTGATTTCTTTTCCATATTTTTTGGGTTGGTGTCTTATTATTATTATTATTTTTAAATATATATATAATTCTATGTTTTTAAAAAATACTGTAAATTTTGACCCAAAGGTACAGCAACTTTTTGCATTTACAAACCTTAAATAACAAAGTTTTGTGCTTTCCACCCATCCTTATCAGTCAAATCATTTCAGTTTTTATTTTATGTAACAAATGGCTGCTATGACTGTTGAAGGGCACAAGGGCGAAGCTGTCAGCTACAGCCATGGAGGTCAAGAGACGATAAATGACCCTCCTTTCTGGCCTGTGTCCTGAGTGTTTGTGAAAACATGTACAGTCCCCTTCCAAAATATCACAGCAACTTATAATCATCATTTCATGTCAAACCGAAATGTCTTTCAGTGTATAACAAAAAACAAAAGGATTGGCTTTGCTGTTGCAATACTTTTGTCAGGGTCTGTGTAAGGCAAAGAAAATGATACAGTAGCATCATGTGTTATGGCTTACAGTACCAGTTGTCTCAAAGTAAGGGGAGTGCAGGAGATCGGTCTGAAGCTTATTAAGGCCGAAAGGAGCGGTCAGAGCACCAGCATGCAAAGTAATTATCGGCATATCAAAAAGGTTTTGTCCATCAAATTCAGAGAAAATACGGCATTAAAAATAAGTCTCATCAATTGATGAGACTTCTCAAGGAGACATGGACACACCAGGGAATGCCTAGACAAACGTAGCGAGTGCTGAGCACAGCGGGTACCAGACCAATGACATGAAGGGACCAAAATCAAAATAAAGACACACGGAGAATTAAGAACAAGTATGTGCAACACTCACTATGGCGAAAGGAGACATTCATGACGCTAATATATTTGAAATAACTAAGAGGCGGGTCCAGACACCTGGTACATACAAGTCTCACTGGTACAAACTCTTACATAAGGTCTAATAAATAGACGCATTCATTACATAGTCCATTTAGTTACATAGCAATATTGAGTGAGGCAATATTTTCTACTGTTTACCTATTATTTCTTGCTTTAGCAATTCTGAAATGATGCCAAATTACTCTAGCAAAAGTAAGTCCTGAAACCATGTCAGACAAGTGATGAATGTCTCCATCAAAGTGCCATTCATCATTTGGCTGTCACTGTGTTAATACCAGCTTTGCCATGTCTCTCTGATTCTCTGCAGGCTGTAGTGTTTGTTCCCGCTTCGTTAAGTTGCCCAAAGCTGTACTGTGTGACTTAATTTCCTTTGCAGCTCTCATCTGCAGCAGTGGGTGCTTTTTCATCGCCCCCCCCCCCCCCCCCCCCCTCACTCATCTCTTGATGGAATGTGAACAACGCGCCGTATTAAGAAACTTCACTGACAGGCCACTGGCTGGCTATAGACATGTTCCACTGACAGACCTGGCACCACATGGGGTTCTCACAGATACAGATGGCTGTGGGTAGATGAGATAGCGAGAGAGGAGCAAAATGCCAAGGCTTTGCAGCACCCTCCTAGAAACACAATGAGAACGCTCCGTCATCAGTCAGCCAGCTAAAAAGGCCAGCTGCCCAAAGGCCAGACTCCCTTCCATTATGATGCTTTCCAGAGTTATGATCTGACGTGTTATGGCAGTTATAAAAACGTTAAAATGCCTGACCTGTTACAAACAGGTGGTAAGTTTCAACGCTGAATTCTAATTTGGATTTCTAATGGCGGGTTGTGTTGCTAATTGCTGATTGTTATGAAAATCTGTTGTGAGGTGAAAGTTTAATAAGGCTCAGGTTTTCACTGCCACTACACAACTGATTTTTAATCGGCAGCTGGGGGTAATTTATTTTTCCCCCCCCCCATGCAAACACACCGACACACACATGCAGACACTCATTTGCAACCTGCTGGCCTATAAACAAGCTTGTTCCTAAACAGTTATGCAGATTGAGCTGAGGAACTTTCCAGGAAATATACAGCATGCCTCAGGTGTGTGGCACAGCACAATATATTGGTTGTTTGCTTGAATAGATCAGAATTTCTCCATCTCATTTTTTTTTTAAAGCTGTGAGAGCATGCAGAATTTCCGATGGAAATTAAATTTACTCCAGACATACGCTGTACAATGAGACGTCCGCAGTTAAAGTCATACTGTACAGCTTCATACCTACTGTATGACACATTGAATGTCAATAATAATTCAGGTAAATCTGACATTCAGTACATTTTGAGGGACAATTAAGCAAAGCACATTGTATAATATTAATAAAGACCTTTTGTATTGATGAAAAAGAAAAAATGGTGGCATTTTAACTCCAATTAATTTGAAAACTTGCATTATAACGAAACACATGCTACTATATATGGCAAAGTTGCTGTTAGCTGTGTAGAGTAAATTTAGTTCTACAGAGTGGGTAGAGAAAGAAAGAGAGTGCATTAGTGGGGAGGCATAAGTGGGTACAGATGATAGCTTGGATTAACTGTTCTTGGCTGTAATAGAGGTTAACAGCACCGAGACATTTTCTTCCATCAAAAAAAATAAAAGCACTTAACGACCAGCTGGAGGAAATGAAAATGACTGGGCCTCACCCATAAACTACAATAGACTCAACTTTTGTCTGTGCTGCCGCCATGTGCAGGCTAGTGCTAATAGGAGATACATAATTAAGATAATTGCTTTTACTAAATGCTTTAGATTCGGAATTAAGAAAATGCACAAAGGAGTTAAACAGCTCAATTAGCGTTATATCTCTCACGGAAATTAAGCAACGCAACGATAATCGGATACACGCCTTAAGTTCTGCCAATCGGAATAATTTTCCACTTTGATTCTGTTGACGTTCATGCACTACATACAGTATGCTACACATGACACTCGCATAAGAGCTCTCTTTTTTCTGTAAAAAGAGAAATGCATGTAAGCCACACACCACCCATTGTTTTGGGATAGCTGCTGATTTAAGTGTAGAGTAAAAGAGTACAGTTGTTATTTAATTGCTTAATTACAGTTTTTTGTTCTCAGGATTCAAGTATTATGAGGACATCTCAAAGCCAGTAAGCAAAGACGAGGCTGAGGCGGTGGGTCAGATTATAGAGGAGATCGCCGGATGTTTCAGTCCGGATGTCACTATGACTGTGACTGGGGGCTTCCGCAGGTAAGTTAAGCAGCCTGTCAACTTAAATGTTCAATGTGCACCTAAAGATTGTTTAATATTGAAATCATTCACACTGACGTTTAGACCTCTCTGAACTATAGTTGTGATTATGGACTGAATTTTCTGAAAAGACATCTCTGACCTCAGAAGTCCATTTTTCAAATAAAATATAGTATACTGGCACTGTTTGAAATTTTAAACACATTCAATATAAATACATTTGTGTACAAGTTATAGAAGAGTATTCAAGTGGCATTATTAAATACATATAGCATTAACATTACATGTTATTTACATTTTTTAAATTTTTTTTAGTGTGAATGATTAGTGTTGGTGTGTGATGAGATGTGTAGCATTTGTTGGTGTATGATGACTGGTCTATAGTGTTTTTTTTTGGTGCATGATGACTGATGTATAGCATTTTTTGGTGTATCATGACTGGTCTTTAATGTTTAGTGGTGTATAATGACTGGCGTGTAACATTTGTGATAACTGGTCTGTATTGTTTTTTGGTGTATGATGACTGCAATGTAACATTTGTTGTAAGATAGCTATTGATGTGTATTTTTTTTGTGTGATGCCTGGTGTGTAGTGTTCGTTGGTGTGTTGATTGGTGTTTAGTGTTTGTGCAATGACTGGTGTGTAGTGTTTGTTGATGTATAATGACTTCTGTGTCTTATTTTTTGTGCGATGATGGAAGGGGTAGTGCTTGTTGATTTTGGTGTAAAATGACTGGTGTGTAGAATTTTTTGGAGGATGAGGTCTGGTGTATAGTGTTTGTTGGTGTATGATACCTTGTGTGAAGTGTTTGTGTATGATGACTGGTTTGTACCGTCATGGCGTCTAGCTGGTGGTTCTGGCTAGACCGGCTGATGGTGTTGCCGTGGGCATATATTAGAGCAGGCAGAGGGGTTCAACAGAAAGTCTTTTTATTAACAACATAAAAACAGACAAACAAAGGAACCAAAACAAACGTAAACTAAAACTATGACTCAGGAAAGACATAGAAACACAGAACTGACAAGGAACAGAGGACTAAGACAGGGGACTGAGGATGAGGAAACATGGAGCTGGAGCTAAGGACACATAGGGGAACTAGAGACAAGGCTGGACAGGACATGGCTGGAACTAGGGACAGAGACTGGACTGGAGGGACAGAGACTGGTTAGTGGGGTTAGTAGCTACACGGAATATGGAGACACAGGATGCCAACCTAACCGGGTTAGTATCTAATGGAGTTAGTACGGACCTAAAGAGGAAACATAACAAGAAAGGCACACATGAGGCTATTCCAAGCTAGCGGCTAACCTACTAGTGACCAGAACCACTAGCAGTCAATCCCACTAGAGGCTAACCCTACTAGGGGCTAACCCTACTAGCCGTCAAGGCCTACTAGTGGCTAACCCTGCTAACGGCTAAGCCCTCATGTGGCTACACATACAAGGGAAGACACAGAACAGTACTTACACAGGAGGAGACACAGCCTAACTAAACACCGAACAAGGAACATACAGAAAACAAGAGCCCTCTGAAAACAAAGGTTACAAAACATAAACCAAATATAAATTTAAAGAAACAAAAAGGAATGCCCACATGACGGTAATAAGATATATACAAAAACAAACACCAACAATGCTCGACCCAGTTTCCCAGAACAAACTGCTATTTATAGAAACTTTAATGAGCCACCTCAGTTCAGGTGAGCACTCATCACCTGACTGAGGTGCCTTCTGGGAAACTGAGTCGACCAACAAAAACTGCAGACAGACAGACATGAACAGTGACCTCTAGTGGAAGTTCCTAACATGTACAGTTTGTTGGGCATGGTGACATGTGCATAGTTTTTGTTAGTTTATAATTGGTGTGTACTATTTTTTGGTGTATGATGACTGGTGTGTAGTGTTTGTTGATAAAGTCCTTGGTTATTTAGGAAAAAATTATAGATGTTCAGATAAAAATATTCAGGCAGGATGCAATGTTAATCGTGAACCGAGGTTCCACTCTATAGCTTTCTGCCCACACACATTTGGATTAGACTAAATCTAGCTTTATTGGAGCTTGTCTTTGGTGGATTTTAGATACCTTTGCTTAAGACAAGTGAATATACTGTATGTTTTTAAGAAAATATATTTATAAGTATTGAGGGAATTACTCAAGGCAAAGTATGAAATATTACAGAATTAATACTAGAGAAAATATGGTTAAAGCTGTTCACTCACTCACTCACACACTCACTCATTTATTGTCTATACTGCTTTTTCCTGTATACAGGGTCATGGTAGGGGTGGGGTCGGAGCCTATCCTAGGAGCACAAGGCCGGGTACACCCTGGATGGCGTGCTAATCCATTGACAGGGCACACACATATATAAACAAGCTCACACGTCATTTAAAACCTTTTCACATATTATAGATTATAAAGGCTACCTTGACACAAAGTTAGAAGCTTCTACAATCTTCCTTGTCCGAACATTCTTTTAAATATATTTATCAAAGCTTTTTAATATTTGTATATAAAACAATTTTTGTTAACCTTATTTAATCTAATGTCGTTCAGTTGGGAGGATGCTATCAGCATGCAGCTACATAATGTTTTAGGTGTATGATAATCCGAGTAAAGTATTGTAACTCTGCTGCATGCTGATAGCAGCTGGTACTCATCAGCTAGATAACATCAGATAACGTTTGGAACAAATTTTTTAAACAATGCATTTAACCTGCAGTGAAACTGATGAATTTGTAAATCACAAATTTCAAGACGCCGACGACACTGTTTGGATACAATATTAAAGAACGTCTGCTTTGTTAGCTTTTATAAGCAGCACTACGTCTAAGCTGGTCAGTCCTGATGGTAGGAAATACAGCATCAGTGCATGAAGGCGTAGCTGGAACAGACACTGAGTTTGATCAGTCTGAGGGAAGTTGGTAGAAGTCCACAAATTTATATGCTCCAGGGTCAAGGATCTTCGCCTGCCTGGATGTGCTCATTAGGTGAACAACCGAGAAGGTGAGAGTAGGAGAGAGAGAGAGAGAGTCATTAGAGAGTAAGGAAGGGAGAGTTGTTAAGAAGAACCAATAATAGAGATTAGGGAGAGTCATTAAGATGTAACAACCAGAGAATGTGAAAAGAAAGGGACCCCTTAGGCTTTCTTGGTGGACCTGTGAAGAGGTCTTGATCTTCAGCATGTAAAATAGGAGATCTTCACCTCTGTTGAGAGACAGATTGTCCACTTACACCTATATATCCTCTTTCACACCTCTCTTGAATTACCTGTCCATGCTGTCCAAAATTTGTCCATGATTTTTCTCTCGTCCTGAGATGTTGCCCGTTCTGTGCTGGTATATTTGGTATGTACTTTAGCTCAGCACACCCTTTACTGCCCTGGACTGCATATATTACATTGCTCTACTAATATTTCAATGTCTGGTCTTTGTGCTGGACAAGACATTGTCTTTCTGTGTTTGTGAACTGGGATGTGCTGTTTTCCAAAAATCCTTTTTAGCTTCTCGGACCCAGCAGCCATGTAATGGACGACGAGGTTTTTCATTGGCTTTGGGTCTCAGCTCTGTGTGTTCTTCTGCTGGACCTGGAAACTACAGTATCTTGTTAAAAGCCCACTTACTGCTGGATATCCACATGCCTTGAGAGCTATGCTTGTCTTTCTTCTTTTTTTGGCTTAAGTGGAGGTGGGGATGTTTTCTGTCCTGTGGTGCCATGTCCAAAGACACCTAATTTGTGTTGGAGTTGGTGAAGGGAATTAAATCGCAGGTACTTCTCTTTCTAGGTTCCCAGTTTGGTGTCCTCTTGGTCAACTGCATTGATATGCTCTGTATAATCCTGAATCTTAATCTTCAACCAACAGTCATCTACATACAGTACCTGAACCAATGGGTTGGTGCAGTCCGCTTCTTCTCCACTTCCTCCATGTATACTGTAGGTTGACCACGACCGGAGACACTGGTGTAGGGGTGTTTCTGTCTGTAGACATCACCTCTGTAGACATCACCTCCTGATGTAGCTCAGGATGTTTCAATCACCAACTTAAATCTGACTGGATTCTGACGATAAGAGTAGAAGTAGGAAATGCAGGAAGTAAATAGTTAAAATATCCCATAGCCATTTGCGTGTATGCTACTGAATTATCAACTCTTTAAGAGCAAATTTGACATATACTGCAGGTGCTAAATTTGGCTTGAATAATCTAGTCATAGAGGCTATATAATTAACCTGCTATGGCTGTTGCTCAGTTTAACAGAGATAAATGATAAAGGTATTAACATACAAAAGTCTCTAGGCAGAGCATTTATGCCAATGCATTTACAAATCTTTCTAAAATGTACAGGAAAACAAGGAGACAGAGGTGCAAACAGCAACAGCTGCAAGCTTTGGCAACCCTAAATATGTTTTTTTCCCTTGCCATCCCCTAGAAATCAAAAAGCGTGTTTTTGTGTGAGTTTGGTGTGTTTAGTTTGGTTCAGCAACATGTCAGCTAATGTGTGATCCCTAGTTGTTAGTGTGAGATCCTCAGTTGTTTAATATTCATTTCCCATTTTCCAGGTGATAAAACCGTCTAAAAAGGACTTATTAGGAAAGTGTGATATTCTATTAGGATTGTAAAAGTTTTGTACTATAACCCTTTTTTTTTAAGTCTAAAAAGTCTTTCATCCACACATTTTCAAAACATTTGAATTTTCTTCACTTTTAGTGAGCAGACCTGTATTATGACGAGAGTTAGGTGGGGCTGAAGCCCTCGGGACTGAACTTGGATGGGGCGTCTGGTTAGTTGTCAGCTCTGCATGATTGACCTGTAGCTTAATTATAGGACAAGTAAGTGGGAACACAGACGTTGAACCATATATATATATATATAGCATCTACATACTGACAGTAATCTGTCTTGGCCTTTTAAACTGTGAACTATTGTTCCAAATGTGAATTTAGCTTTACCTTATATTGCCTGTTACCAACTCCAGGACCGCACCTTTCCTTTAATAAATAAATAAATAAATAAATAAATAAATCACTTGCAGTCTGCCAGTGGGTAGGACAGACTGATCCACCTGACATGCATGTCCCTGGAATATGTCATGGTTAGAGATATGAATTATCAAATATTTCACCTCTTGTAAGGCCGAGATCAGCGTAACACTATCTAGCACTCACAGCAGATGTACACCTGCAGCGACCGCCCACGTTCTGTACGGGTCACCGTCGTCTCACCGTACTAAAAAATCAGCATCAATCTGAATCTTTATCTGAAATGATTTACTGCAGACATGCGTCTGGTGTTTTGTAGTGGCCTGGAATCAAAAGGGAGGTGAAAACGATGAATAAGATCAGTTTGAAAGGAATCACATCACATGCATTTCTAGGTGCCAGCAAATTTGCGATATTAGGAACTACTGTAGCTGATAAGCCCTAAGCTCAATGCTGCAAGGATTTTAAATCTAAGCTAGGATTTGAATAACATCAGCATGGTGATCATTAGTGGTGCCACTTAATACACCACTTACAGGGTTCTAGTACAGGTCTGAATAAATGTAAAGGCCTTTATCAGAGCAATAGAAAAAAAAAATCCAATCTAAAACTAAGAGGGTGAGTCAGAAAATATCCACACGCTGGCAGTCGAGTTAATTTCAACTTCTAGAAAAGACAAATACATACAGTAATTTTTTGACATGATCTCCTTACTTTTCAATACGCTTTGTCCATCTGTCAACAAGCGTTCATATTTCCTCCTGTAGCCGTTCAACAAGGTGGAGAGAAACACGGAGCCCAAGTTACAAGTGCTGTGTTTGAACGCGGTGCTGTCTATATTTAAAGAGGCACTGGCTTACAGCACGCCATCACACCTCATTTAAAAAAATGTTTTAGGCTGAGCTGCAAGCAATGAATGCACCGCTGTCTTCACTTCTTCATCAGAAGTGACTCTTCATCTTCGTAGGGCTGCATTCATGGCCATTCTGATGGAGCAACATCAGGACTATAGGGAGGATGCTTTAACACCTCAACACTGAGTTTTTGCAAAGGATTGACAGTGTGTGGACATTGTCATGCAAGATCACAACATCCTTGGATAGCAATCCTGTGTGTTTAAAGTTCAGGCTCTTCAATAAGCAACTCACTGCTGTTGATTGTTTTTCATGGTAATGTTCCAATACTGGCTCTTAATAATCCCTTTTTCCATGCCATACTCTGCCGTTTACTCTCAAGCTTGTTTCGATGAATCCATGTGCTCTTCTGTGAGTTGTTTTGGCACCAGGTACACCCTTAGACCACAGACAAAAAACAAATCACTGCATGTTGCTCTTCTTTTGTGAAAATCTCAAGTGGAGCATTCTTTTTTTTTTCTTTCTTGCATCGCATGTACAAATGAACTGATGTAACATGTTCAAACCTGCGCAGCAGTGACTGGGGAGAAAGTAACCTTAAATGAAAAGTGCTGATAAGGCAGTGCAGCCAACAGAAGGTTTAAGATAATCGTAGTGCAGATAGTTTTTTGACTCACCTGTATATATACAGTAATATACAATATATAGACAAATGCATGTGGACTCCTGACAATCCCTCCTATACTCTGTACTTTTTGAACCATCCAATTTAAAACCATTCTTTAAATCATTATCTATACAACTTATCCTGAACAGGGTCAGGGCCGGGAGCCTATCCAAGGGCACAAGGTGAGGTTCACTCTAGATGGGGTGCCAAACTATTACAGGGCACAATCACCCCAACACTCGTACCTAATCGCACACTACAGGAAACTGCAATGCAAACAGACTGCAAGGCTTTGAACTATGAGTGGAAATCACTATGAGAGAAAATCCACTAAGCACAGAGGAAACCAATGGGCAGTTAGCATTCAATACAGTTAGTATTGTGTTCAAATGCAACGGTTGTTGAGGTGAGATATCAATGGGGGATCACTTAAAGCCTATACCAAACTACTTTATCCCCATTTTTTCATGGACCTTGCATTGTGCTAAGAAACAGTGTTATGCTGAAAGAGGTTTTGGTCTTAGTCCAAGTGAGGAGTAATCTAAACACTACAGTGTCCAAAACCATTATATTTGATCGAGTGCCTCTAACAACAGACTGAGGAAAGCCCACATATGGATGTGATGGTCAGGCATCCACATATTGTAACTTTTGCTATATGCTGTATAACGAAAGGGTGACTGCTCTGAGTTATGGATGTTTGGGAAAATGTTTACCGCTGACATTCCAAACTACATGTACTGTACATTGTATCCTTGGATGTGTGGTCTCACTCGCTCATTCACTATACTGCGTATTCTGTAAAGGGTTGTGAGAGGCCTGGGGCCTATCCCAGACGGGGTACACCAGGGTACATTCCATTGTAGGGCAGTAGTGATGCACATTCAAAGCTAGGTTATGTGGTGTGATGAGTACAAATTTATCTTATTCCAGAGCGATGGGTGTGTCAGTATAATAAAGGAAGTGCATGAAGCGATGCATCCATTATAAATAGTAGTCACTGTACAAACCTCTGGAGGCAGTGTTGTGATCTGGGGTTGCTTCATTTGGCCAGGTCTAGCCTCAGCAAGGCTATTTAGTTATAAAATGAAGTCAGCTGACGACCTGAATATACTGTTATCGCATCAATGGATTTTTCTTTTCCTTCCTTGATGGCACGATACAATACCAAGATTTACAATATCTAGCACAAATTGTGAAAGAGTGGTTCTGGGAGCTTGAGAAATAATTTTCACACAAGATTTGACCCTCATATAAAGTCTCTGTGATGTGCTGGAGAAGACTTGATAACTTTTATGTGGCATTTGTTGAAACTATGCAATTATGAAACTATGCTATGGTGAATGCTTGCCATAATCAAAGTTAAATGTGTTAAAATTAATAATTGGACTTTTACTAGGCAGTATATACAGCAAGGCGGCAAGTGGTTAGCACTGTCGCCTTGCACCGCCAGGGTCCGGGTTCGATTCCCATCTCTTTGTGCATGGAGTTTGCGTGTTCTCCCCGTGGTTGGTAGGTTTCCTCCGGGTACTCCGCTTTCCTCCCACAGTCCAAAGGCATGTAGGTTAGGTTAATTGGCATTCACAAATTGGCCGTAGAGTGTGAATGAGTGTGTGAGTGTGTGCATGTGTGTTCCCTGCGATGGATTGGCACCCTGTCCAGGGTGTACCCCGCCTTGTGCCCTAAATCTCTTGGGATTGGTTCCAGGCCCCCTGTGACCCTGAATACAGGATTAAGTGGTATAGATGATGAGTGAGTGAGTGATTGAGTGAGAGAGTATATACAGCATCCATCACCCATCTAGAAACCTCGGTAGTCCAGCTAGGGACTTTGTGGATTCAAAAGATGATTGCGATTGTATTTATTCCCAGTTTATGACTGTTGAAGGATCTCCAATCAACATTCACACACTACGTAAATTTGGAAATGGCAATTAGCCTAAATTGCGTGTCTTTGGTTACTCCAGTTTCTTCCCATAATCCAGAGGAAACCCACCAAGCATGGGGAGAACAAGCAAACTCCATGCACACAGCCCCCGAGGTGGGACTTGAACCCGGACCCTGGAGGTGCAAGGTGATGGTGCTAACCACTAAGCCACCGTGCTGCCTGCAGTACATACAGTATGTGTCTTTTTAAAAATTACTTTTCTTAATATGTGACACTGAAATATCAATAAAGTCTAATCCAGATGGAATGAACTTCCCCATGATGTCCAAAAAGCAGAGTCACTTATTGTCTCCAAGTGATGACTAAGACCTTCCTATTCAAAGAATACTTAAATTAGTACAAACTTTTTAATATATATCTACACTATGTTTACTTCCTTATTTTAGTGATTATAGTCTTAGTCCATGAAATAGCAAACCATTATCAGGATGTATTTACGTCTAGAGACTTTAAATCACTTCTGTAATTTGCTCTGAATAAGGGTGTCTGTATGGAGATGTAAATGAGGCTGTGTGCAGTGTGTCGCTAATATGATTGACATTTAAGTTGAAATGTTTTTCAAACTCAACGCACAATACAATGATTTGGAATTTAGTATATTCAAATACACTAAAAGCTGAAACATAATATTTAATTTATTCCATGCTTAGAAAGAAAGTGTAGATAATTTGACGTTTAAAGGTCATTTTCCAGGCATAATGTATTTTTTATTTAAGATTTCTTTTTCTTTCTGAAGCTCATTAAGAATTCAACTGAATACACAGCTTGTAAATAAATAAGTAATCTGACTGCCCCCAGTTCCAAGGTGCAACAGTTTTATTTCCATTGTTTTATTTTATTTAGAGCCTTTATTTTATTTATAGCTTATTTAGAAGCATTGTGCCCTTTAAGGCATTATTAACTTTTTAAGCTCTCGTCCCACTCATCACATATCTCTTATTCTTATACAGTATGAACCGTCTGGCTTGTTAATGAATAAAATAATGATTTAAAAAAAAACGCTGTTTTTTAATCTATTCATAATTTTTTCTTTAGAATCTCGCATTTATTTTCCTTTGTGGCATCCTACAAAACATGCACGAGTGTGCACGTGTATCACCTCTGAGCTGTCTGCTAAATGAGCCGGTTGAGTTACTCTACTAGCTGGTGGGCAGAGATACCAAATTTCCTCCATGTAAAATGATGTTTCATCATGAGCCTTAGGCTGCTTTTTGATTGTCCAAGTACAAACGGAGGAAGTGTTGAAGTTACGAGCTACAACAAGAAAACGTCTAGCTTCCCCTCACGGAACATTTGTCATGCTTTTGTCATGCTTCACTGGTGCATCCTATTAAGATTTTTACTCAATCGTTTTTTTTTTTCTTTCTTTCTTTCTTTACTTTCTTGCTCTTCCTCTGGTCGGTGTCTCTCGTGGGGTCTGAGGTCTTTAATGTTCTGGTGGCTTAGCTTTAAAAAGAAGTTTAGTTTTAACTGCTGCAGCATGTTGTAAATTATTCAGCAGCAAGCTGTCTTATAGAACAGAATAACTTGCCCCTCTGTGGGAGAGACAAGCCTTCTGTTGTTTATGCAGACCCTGGTTCTCGGCGATCCTACACTTACCTTCCCCTTGGCTCTAGTGTAAATGGTTCAGGGAATAGAGCCACTTGACTGACTTTATTTTATCTGCTGTTGCAGCCCAGTGACTAACCACATCATCCCAGGGGCTTCGCTGACACACCCCGATCATGTTGCACTCCGGGATACGACAGGTTTTTAATGCTTTCCATGCCAAGTGGGGGAAGTAACAGAATAGCCTAGGGTATAAGTTTAAAAGTGTGTCTTATGAATATGTTCCTATTGCTATAAACTGCGGCTTTGTCCTGAGGGGCTGGTTTGTGGTCTGTTTCTGTTGCCTTTGGCAATGGTTCAGGATGTAGAGGAGTAAAAAAAAAAAAAAAAAAAAAAAATCCAGACCTTACTATCTTGGTCCTTACTGAATTCCTTATCTAGCACTTGTCGGGCCATCTGTAACTGGAAAATTAGGCAGTGATGAATTACCCGAATCAAGGGACTTATTTGGGGCAGCTACCACAGGGAACTAACAGGATGCTGGGAGATGTTTTATTTACAGTACAGAAAATAAGTGCTGTAGTTGAGGCTGAATTGTAAGGTTAATGCATCGAGGGAGTGCATGACTCTATGATCTATAAGCCTGTCAGATTGTTAGTAGCCGACATCTACGGTAAACGTTCCTCTATCTCTGTTGCCTCTGTAATGCTAAACCGAGCTGATCAAGCTTCATATCATACAGCCATGTTTCATTATTACCACCTGGACTGAATTCTTTCAGTTTCTCTCTTTGTGAAGTGGCGTCTTTGTGCATTCTGGTGGCACAGGCAGTGCGGGGACAGCTATCAGTGCCGTTCAGAGGTTTCTGACATTCCATTATCGTAATGTAAAGGTGAGGTGCAGCATCTTTTGATGGTTCTGTATCACACTTTGTATGCTTCATCCTGCAGCCTTGCTTGTCGCACATTTGATGAGCGTGGCGGCCTTGTTGTCTTTTATCTATTTTTAACATATTACTAAAGAAAATGCTAAACACAATGACATGTATGGCATGGATACATGGATAAGGTTTTTGTGTACAAGTTTAGAAGAATGTGACACTTGAAGGGTCCATTAAGTAAATTCCAAACACTATGTGAGACAAGGTTAAGTATATTGATTAATCCTAGAATTATTTTTTAATTAAGCTAGAATGTTCACCAGCTTAAGCTGCAAGTTTACAAATAGTAAAATAGTTAAATTACTCTTTTTTAATACACTCATTTCATTATTAGGACTTAAAGACATTTCACTGTCTACTAATGGCCCATTTGTTGAACCTTTAGTTTTTTATTATATAACTACTCACAATTCAATGGTTCTCTCTCTGGGACCCCTCAATTACTCTGTCCTCTCTCTGCGATCACAAAAATTACGCTGTCCTCACTCTAAGTCCACCCAATTACGCTGTCCTCTCTCTAGGACCACCCAATTACGCTGTCCTCTCTCTAGGACCACCCAATTACGCTGTCCTCTCTCTAGGACCACCCAATTACGCTGTCCTCTCTCTAGGACCACCCAATTACGCTGTCCTCTCTCTAGGACCACCCAATTACGCTGTCCTCCCTCTAAGACCACCCAATTACTTTGTCCTCTCTCTAGGACCACCCAATTACGCTGTCCTCTCTCTAGGACCACCCAATTACGCTGTCCTCTCTCTAGGACCACCCAATTAGGCTGTCCTCTCTCTAGGACCACCCAATTACGCTGTCCTCTCTCTAGGACCACCCAATTACGCTGTCCTCTCTCTAGGACCACCCAATTACGCTGTCCTCTCTCTAGGACCACCCAATTACGCTGTCCTCTCTCTAGGACCACCCAATTACGCTGTCCTCTCTCTAGGACCACCCAATTACACTGTCCTCTCTCTAGGACCACCCAATTACACTGTCCTCTCTCTAGGACCACCCAATTACGCTGTCCTCTCTCTAGGACCACCCAATTATGCTGTCCTCTCTCTAGGACCACCCAATTACGCTGTCCTCTCTCTAGGACCACCCAATTACGCTGTCCTGTCTCTATGACCACCACCCAATTTACAGTACATTGCCCACTCTTTAGGACTACCTAGGACTTACCAATTTACACTGATTCCGCTCTAGGACCTCTCAGAAATGCTGTCCTCTCTGTTAAAAAATCAAACAAACAAATACACTGCCCTCTCTCTGGGATGACTCAGTTACACAGATCTCTAGACAGGACTCTATTCCACTGTCGTATCTTTAGGACCACTCGGTTGCACTGTCCTCTTTGCTAGGACCACTCAGTGACCCTGTGCTCTCTCTCAAACCCCCTCATTACACTGCAAGACACGATGTTGGGGAATTTAATCTGCAGTGGTTCAGTGTTTGAAAGGACAAGCCACTGGGAATTGGAACCACAGTAGAAATGTGTAGACTTTGTTCACTTGGATCTGAAAAAACTATTAAACATTCCTGCCTTGACAGATTTCAGAACACAGTGCTTGAATATACAGATGGCAGAGGCTATGTAAACTTTTACCCAGCAAACTCCGAAGTGTTTACTTGTTGTGCAATAAGCTCTGCATTTCTGTAATCTCTCTCCGTGTATGTGTGTGCGTGCATGTTTGTATATTTCTGTTAAGAGAGTCTGCTGAGCCTCTGTTGACAGTACTGACATTACTCTTACTTAAAGAACATCTGTGCCAGAGTAGCTCGCAGACCGACAAGAACAGGATTAAAAATAGCGATCAATCTGCCTTCATTGTGAGAACAGTCTGAAAGGGTCATCAGACATCCCCCAAAAAAAAAATCTGGACTTTTAATTCCGTGACAAAAAACAACCCTCCTACTTACAGTAACATTACCATGTGGATACTGTGGAGGAAAAAAGAAAAAAAAACAACAACAACCCCGTCATTCATCCAGCACCTGTGTGTGACTGACAGGGCGAACGCCGGGTATTTTTGTAACTCAGCAGAAGCTTTAACTTTACAGTAATTAGTCATGCATTCAGGCACTTTATTGCCTTGTCTTTGGATGACATTTCTTAATATCTCTTTCTGAATGACGTACCACATAGCTAAGTCTACATGTTCATCTATTACTGCTGTCATAACATAGACGAATGGATTTCAAAGATCCATTTGCTACAGTAGATGTTTGAAAGTCTGCACGAGCTTGTAAGGATATAGAACATTAACCCTAGCTTTCACGACTGCCTTTGACCATCACACCTCATTAAATGCTTGGTGGTTTAAATTTCAATAGTCAACATCATTAAACCTCAAATTAAACATAATGTCAATTAGGTTATAAAGCGTAAAGGGTAGAGCTGGTTATACATAAATTATACTGTATATATATATATATATATATATATATATATATATATATATATATATATATATATATATATATATATTTCGAAGTGATCTCCTAAAGAATATTTCTTTTACTCCATAACAATTTCTCAATATCATACATGTAGATTTCATCAGGTTACAGTTTATATACAGTATGTTTAATGTTATGGATTTAACCACGACACAAGTTTGTTCCTCTTATTACTGACTTTACAGGAGATTTAAACAGCCGTTCCTTCTTCAGCGTCTCTCGCTCTCGAGTATCAGAACAAGCGCTTTAAAATAATCCTTTCAGCCTCGCAATATAAGCTGCTGTCAGAGCTGTTCCGTTATAGAAATTTAATCAACATCTTCTGAACAATCAGTATTGAGTGTTCAACAGCACTGTGGTATAAATATATCTAAATTGCACAACCCTTCAGAGTATTGCATTATGAGTTCCCTGAACAGAAATTAGTCGGAGATGCCCCCGAGAAAGCATCTGGGATTATTTAGAATAAACACTGCTGGCATCTGTTTCTGGCAGGATTGATGCTGACATTAAGGCAATAGGTGGTGTGATAAAGTGTCGTCATTTTTGTCTGTGCTTCCACTGATTGAGTGCACAATTTACAATTGGTGCCTGTTTCACCTGCTGTTTAAGTTGCGCCACATTTTTTGCCAAAAAGCACAAACAAAGATTTGTGTGCCACTTACTGTATATACAGTAGTAGCAATATAAAATTGTCGTATGACGAGCATGAGGTAGTCCGTGGAAAATCCATCGCTGTAGGTGACAAACAAGATGAACTATCTAAAGCATTTCGAGTAACAATGATCTCAATACCCTTGGGTTTTGTGTGTGAAATTACAAGCAGGGTCTTTATTATTCATCTGTATTTTTACCTTGTCATGGGCTTGTAAATATGTATGTATATTTTATATGCAAGGTACAGGAAATGCTGAATTATTTACACTTTCCTCCTCATGCACACTGCATTTGAAAGCCAACAGATGCCTGTCTTGAAACCGACAACAAACTGAGTCAGGCTTTCTTGTTTATTTGCTTTTGAAAAATTCTAATTTTCACCATGCTTTCTTTTTTTCTTTCCCTTCCCGGGGGCATTTGTATAAAAGGCTTCGTTTGAAATAATGTCACTGCATCGTCCAGTGATGAAATCACATAGGGATGTATTATACTGTAGATGGTGTCCGTCTTTCTGTTGATTTCAGCTGACATGTGTACTGTAGGTGGACACAACTTTCTACGTGATTCAGACATGCAAAGATGTAAGAATTCAATTACAGAAGCACTTTAATAAAATGTATAAACTCAACAGAGTCATTCTGTATACAGGGTCGGGGGAAACCTGGAGCCGATCCCAGGGGACTTGGGGCATGAGGCGGGGTACACCCTGAATGGGATTTTATATTATATAATATTAATGCTTAAGGAATTTTGTGGTGAGTCCATTCAGAGTTCATAAAACAGCGACATACTGTACCACATGGAAATGAAATATTCATAAGAAATCAAATTATTTCAGGAGCTGCTGTTTTTGTTCATTTTAGAGTGATTTTCTTACTCATCATTCATCGTTTATTCTGCTTTATCTTGTGGATAGAGTCATGGGTGGTCTAGAACCTACTGTATCCCAGGACATTTAGGGCATGAGGTGGGGTCCACCCTGGACAGGGTGCCGATCCATCGCAGGGCACACACACGCTCATTCACACACTACGGGCAATTTGGGAACGCCATTTAACCTAATCTGCCTGGCTGTGGACTGTGGGAGGAAACCGGAGCACCAGGAGGAAACCCACCAAGCACGGGAAGAACACACAGACGCAGAGGCTGGAATCAAACCCTGGAGGTGAAACGGGGCATTGCTAAGCCAAAGTGCTGCCAGGTTCATTTGAATTATTACTATATTGTAGTTCCGAGTAATATTTACGGTACATGATTAGTTAGTTCCCATTATTGTGATTATCACACCCATACACTTTCCTTTCCACACACTAGTACCCTCTCTGTGTTTGCTCTCTTGATACAACCAACCGCAAAAAAAAAAAAAATGCAGCTTGTCGCGTTACTGAGAATCTAGAACTCCTCTGTCCTGAAGACTCTCTGGTGGCGGAAAACTTATTGACCACTATAAAGCTCAGACACTGGAGACTCGTTCAATAAATGTTACATAAGCATATTCTTCCAGAAAAGACCCTGTGAATAAGCTGTTTCTGCAGTAATAATAACACATTATAATGTGTTCCCTAATATAAACCCATCATTTTTTATTATTAAAAAAAAAAAAAAAAAAAAACCAGAAAACTCTTGTCAGAGCCATGCTGCTATAGATAATTATTTCACACGTTTCGAATTGGGAATTCAGCACTCCTGTGGTATAAAACCCCTTTTAGATATGCCATTGTTTCCCCCCCTGCTGCTCTTAAGACCAAATGTATTTTGCAGCCATCTTTGTTATTAAGGGCATAGAGATTTCCTTTCCCCTGGTTGTTGTTAAGGGCAGACACGGTGAGCATTTCAGCGAGATTCGCCAGCACAGCGAAAGGCAGAGCAAGAGATTCTCAGCACGTTTGTCTCCGGATGGGGGATCATGTGTTTGATCCTGCCATTGCATCATTGCACAGTTAACTGGAAATAGAGGAGAGTTTTGATACTCCAGCACCGAGAATGGATCTTTCAAGCAGCTCTGTCTCAGGGCACATGCCTCATGTATTAAACATAAAAGTAAAAGGTAAAAACGTAGGTAAGAGAAAAAAAGAAGTGCAAAGAGTCAGGGACTGAAGACCAGACTTTCCCCAGGGCAGGTTCTTAGATGGACTAAAAGTGTACGCTGAACTTAAATGCAGTGTAGTAGTAGATTTAACTTTATTACTCCAGGCATGTTATTGTTGTTTTAGAATTTTTCCCTTTTTTTTTTTTTTTTTTACAAATATGACATCCGTCACCGTAACAACACAACTCATATAAAGCTCTGGCAGTCACATCATCCAGAGTCAATACGTCCGCCTTTTATTAAGGTAGTCGTGTCTGCCTCAGATAATACCACCAAGCCAAATAATGCTCAATTGCTTGCTACATTTCCTCCCACGGATTTTACACTTATCTCTTCAGATGAAATTCAATGTTAAATTAGCATTTAGTAAAATAATCATTAAAAAAAAAAGCATTCCTTAAGAAGTACGTCAGCTCAGTTTATATTCAGTTGTTAAACGTGCCAGTTTCTGACCTATTTTTATCCCTGCACCTTGCCATCCACCTGTCACCTTGCCATCTGTGCTGTCTGACTGACTGACAACTGACTGAGATCGTTGTGCATTAGGTCAGAGTGGTGCATTTAGCTGTTTAGTGAGAAAGATAAAACAGGGAACATTGATGTAACTATAAAAACAGAGGAACTGTTGACTGAATATTGTTGAGATGATATATTTCAGTACATTTTATTATATATTATATAACCCGTATACCAGTCATGACCCAATTTAACTGTTAACTTAATCCAAGCAAATTATGTAATGCAATGCATGTACAGTACAGTACATGCATTTATATATACACCAATCAGCCATAACATTAAAACCAAATCACATTAAAAAAATTAAAATGAAAAAGTTTTGGGTTGCCCTTATCTCTGGCCCTTCAGGGTGTGGCTCTCCAAGGTCTCTGTGGGTGTGCTGTTTTATGTGGCACCAGGACTTTGGCAGCAGATCCTTTGGGTGCTGTGAGTTGTAGGGTGGGGAATCCTTGGATCAGAATTACTTGTCCATCAGTTCAATCAGTCTGGGATTTTGGAGGCTGGGACCTGGACTTGGGTTCTGAGTGCAGCGTCTGTGGTGCACTTGGTGATCTGGTGCCTTTCTATCATGGCCAGCATGCGGTCTATTGTGGTGCATTGGCTTTTCTGTGGGAGCAGACCAGATGGTCTGGCCTTTAGTCCCCATGGGCATGAGTGAGACTTGTCATTAATTTATCGTTCTATAGTTGGTTTACTTTACCTGGTGGTGGTTTTAATGTTATGGCTGATTGCTGTACATCCATGTCTATACTGCTTACCTTGTGTTGGGATGTGAGGAGCCTGGAGCCAATCCTAGGTAAGCTATGGATGTATAAGGCAATATGGAATTGCCAATCAACCTAGTGGAAACTGACGAAGCACGGGGAGAACATGCAAACTCTATGCACAAAGAGCGAGATGTAATATACACTCAACCTTGGAAGTGCTTACCATCATTCTGCCATATTGGATAATTAATTACATTTAATTTACATTTATTAATCCTTAGAAGGAAATGGTTACAACATAAGCACCAGTGATCACCAGCATGGTCGCATTTTTGTCCAGGGCAGCCTTGTCTCTTCGCTTTTTGTCTCTTTGCTTTTCGTCAGAGGGAAGCTGATAAAACTGTCTTCCATTCTTTTGACCTCATTTGTTGTGGTGTCCTCACGCACAACAACAGTCCAGCATTGTAAAACCAGCCTGCCAGAATGGTGGCTGGTTTGGTTTAGATCACACAAGCAAGAGCTCTATAGCGCTGTGACACCTTTTGTTTTTGTAAAGACAGGGACATGGGATTATACATAATGTACACAGCATATAATATATACAGTATATATAATATCTAACTATAAAAAACAGTGCTTTATCCTGGTCAGAGTAATTTTATAACCGCACCCTATTCCAGGAACACTGGGTGCAAGGTGGGAATACTCCCTGAATGGGATGCCAATTTATCAAAGGGCACCATACACACATTCACATGCTTATTCACATCTAGGGGGATTTATCTTAGGTAATTCACTGACGTGTATACAGAGAGAACACGACACACAAATACACACACAAATACACATGGTGTTATGTAACACCATAACGCTTGTTATGGTGTTACAGTACATTTACGGCATTTGGCAGACATCCTTCTCCAGAGCGACTTACATTTATCTCATTATACTTCAGTTGAGGGTTAAGGGCTTTGCTCAAGGACCCAACAATCATAGCTTGGTGCTGCTGGAGTCTGAACCTATGACCCTTGCCCACGTACCCAGTGTCTTTGTAGTTAAGAATCAGAATTCTGTCTCCTCTTTAATGATCAGATCAGAATACAGAATAAATATTAAAACTGGGCATTGCTTTTATGATAGGCCTGCAAGATATGGTGATGAAGCATTGATGTTTAGTTCTTTTTTTTTTTTTTCCTGGCTCGTATTCACACAATTGTCACAGTAGTGAAGACTGATGGCGCTGGAAAATTGTATTATTTCCTGGAATATTTTTGCCCCAAAACACATTTGCCCTTTCCAGGAAAAAAGATGACTTGCTGTACATTTGAGATTTTCAGAAGAGAAAAAGAGGAAATTGTTTCAGGGAGAAAAAAAAAATAATGATGTGCAATGGCGATCTCAGCCTCTGCATTTGAGAAATCTGAAATTGTTAACTATATGCAGTGCTCTGCAAATGTCTCTGCTGTCCCTTATTTTTTTCATATTAAATTAAATTAAATTAAATTAAATTAAATTAAATTGTTATATTAGATTAAAGAAATGGGAACACATGTTTTACTATGATGGTCTACAGTGTGCCTTAAGATGCAATTAAAAAATTGGTTGTTCATGTAACAGCCTCAGCAGCAACCTCATTTCCCCTCTCGTCTGTTCCAGCCACTCAGCATTCAGCATCACCGGTATACTAATCGCCAACCTGGTCACCTGTCATCATCTGCACCTGTTTCTTATTTGTTTATGCCTTGAATTGGATGTTTTTTTTTTTATGTTTGAATGATTCATAGGTCACTGTGTGGTTTAACAAACAAAATCATCTCTGGAATCGGTCAGGTACAGGGACTGAACTGAAAATGAGAGGCAAAAACTTGCCAAACACGAGAGCCAAAAAAATTCTTCACAAAGCCTGGATAACAATTCCTCGAGACTGCAGGAAAAGTAAAAAAATAAAATAAAAAAACAGGAAAGTCTGGCTCTTTGGAAGCAAAATAAGAAGAAATGAGAGGAGGCTCAGGACTTTTTGAGAATTACATAAATATTGGAAATTGGAAAAGTTGCTGCTTAAGTTTTTATAGTAGCAATTTGCATATACTCCAGAATGTTATGAAGAGTGATCAGATGAATTGCATAGTCCTTCTTTGCCTTGAAAATTAACTTAATCCCGAAAAAAACTTTCCACTGCATTTCATTGCTGTCATTAAAGGACCTGCTGAGATAATTTCAGGAATCGTCTTGTTAACTCAGGTGAGAATGTTGACGAGCACAAGGCTGGAGATGATTATGTCAGGCTGATTGGGTTAGAATGGCAGACTTGACATATTAAAGGAGGATGATGCTTGAAATCATTGTTCTTTCATTGTTAACCATGGTGACCTGCAAAGAAACGCGTACAGCCATCATTGCGTTGCATAAAAATGGCTTCACAGGCAAGGATATTGTGGCTACTAAGATTGCACCTAAATCAATAATTTATAGGATCATCAAGAACTTCAAGGAAAGAGGTTCAATTCTTGTTAAGAAGGCTTCAGGGCGTCCAAGAAAGTCCAGCAAGCGCCAGGATCGTCTCCTAAAGAGGATTCAGCTGCGGGATCGGAGTGCCACCAGTGCAGAGCTGCTCAGAAATGGCAGCAGGCAGGTGTGAGCGCATCTGCAGCCACAGTGAGGCGAAGACTTTTGGAAGATGGCCTGGTGTCAAGAAGGGCAGCAAAGAAGCCACTTCTCTTAAAATAAAAACATCAGGGACAGATTAATCTTCTGCAAAAACTATGGCGAATGGACTGCTGAGAACTGGAGCAAAGTCATATTCTCGGATAAAGCCTCTTTCCGATTGTTTGGGGCATCTGGAAAAAGGCTCGTCCAGAGAAGAAAAGGTGAGCGCTACCATCA